>JACXGM010014704.1:0-21880 GCA_016801145.1 Umbra pygmaea | reverse complement strand
CAAAATTATCTGATACATAGTAGTATGTCCACAAAATTATCTGATACATAGTAGTATGTCCACAAAATTATCTGATACATAGTAGTATGTCCTCAAAATTATCTGATACATAGTAGTATGTCCACAAAATTATCTGATACATAGTAGTATGTATAATTTAGTTTCTTACATGCTTTTAAGGCTTCTAAATCCTGATGCAGCAGAAGTATGACCATACCAAACATGTTGAATGTGTGATATGAATCGGACAACTTTGCAACACGTGCGTGGAAAAGGGAGTTACTTGGGATTATGATACTAAACACCACCCAATGCTGAATTCAACACAGAAGCACAAGTTAAAATGCATAATTAATATAAAGATCGGCGCATGTACATTGACACACACTGGAACAGCCCCAGCTATACAGGTGTCAACAAAATAACAGAAACAATTAATAATACATTGCTCAAAAAAAGGAACACCCAAATCACACATCGGGTCTCGATGAATGGAACATATTAAAGATCAAAATCTGTACTGTACATTGTGAGATTCGTTGAGAAGCAATGGTCAGCGGAGTGCTGGATTCAAACCCACATCAAAAACCAAAGTAAACAACTGAAATCACAGGCTGTTCCAACTTGTATGAATTTCATCATGACAACTCATAATGTGACTCAGCAGTGTGTATGGCCTCCACGTGCCTGTATACACTCCCGACAACCTCTGAGCATGCTCCTGACGAGACAACAGATGGTGTCCTGGGGGATCCCAGACCTGAATCCGGGCATCAGTGAGCTCCTGGAATGTCTGTTGCGCTATTTGGCGGCATTGGATGCACCAATACATAACGTCCCAGAGGTTCTTAATTGGATTTGGGTTTGGGGAACGTGAGGGCCAGTCAATGGAATCAATGCCTTCATCATCCAGGAACTGCTTATAATTTTTGGCCGGGCATTGTCCTGCATCAGTGTAAGGTCTGACGATGTGTCTGATGATTTCATCCCGATACCTAACTGCAGTCAGGGTATCGTTGACTAGCACATGGAGGTCTGTGCAACACTACAAAGATGTCCTCCCACACTATCACTGACTCAATGCCAAACCGGTCATGTATGACGAGGTTGAAGGCAGCATAGCGTTCACCACAGCGTCTCCAGACGTTCACGTCTGTCACGTGCTCAGTGTGAACCTGCTCTCAGAAGAGAACGGGGCAGCAATGTTGGACCTACCAATTCTGGTGTTCTCTGGCGAATGGTTATTGAGCTGCATGGTGCTGGGCTGTGAGCACAGGCCTCACTAGAGGATGATGGGCCCTCATGCCACCCTCATGGAGGCTGTTCCTGACAGTTTGGTCAGAAACATGCAGAACCAGTAGCCGGCTGGAGGTCATTTTGTAGGGCTCTGGAACAGATACCAGTCCTGATGCTGGGTTGATGTCCTGCTACAGCCATGTCCAGGTCTCCTCATTTAATGGCCAGTCTCCTGGTATCTCCTCCATGCTCTTGAGACTGTACTGAGAGACACAGCACACCTTCATAATGATGTGCCATCTTGGAGTTGCTGACTACCTGGCAACCTGAATGGGCTGCAGTTACTGCCATATGCTACCAATAGTGAAGGACACTATTAAAATGCTAAACTGAAGAACAATCACTCATGAAGAATAAGGAGAGAGCAATTGTCTGTGGACACCACCTGTAAAATCATTCCCTTTTTGGGGGTTGTCTTGCTGTTGCATCTCCAGTGTACCTGTTGTCACTTTCATTTGCACCAAAACAGGTGACATTGATTCACAATCGCTAATGCTTCCTAACTGGACATATTGATATCCCTGAAGTTTAATGTGTATGTTTTTCCCATTAAATGTGCACTGTGTGGAATGGAGCTAATCAGTATAAATTCTGCTTTTGTGAATAAATAAAAAATATTTCTGGTGAATAAATGTTGTGAAAAACTATACATCCACCATTGCTGCAGATATATTGTGCACTGTCACATAGTGGTGTATTCATTGAGGGAGAGACCGGAGATAGAGGATGTGGACGAATAAATCTTAGAATTTATTGTAAATGCTCCACGCAAGGTAGAGACAATAGCACACAGAGTGAACAGGCTACACGGACGTATCACGAAACGCTCCTAAACTAAACCTTGTGTTCTTACAGTGACACGGACACGGGAAAACTAACGCTAGACAGATCGAATAAACAGAACACTTGTATGAAATATCCAGACACAGTACCTTGGACTTTTGACAGGATGGAGCACTAAAACAATGGTAACCACAATGTAAAGGGGAGTAATTCCCACAATGCTTGACAACAGCTAGCTTGGCAGCCCTTTATATAATCCATACTTCTTCCTAAACCGTTCACAGCTGAGCGTCATTCAGCTCATTAACACTACGTCTACTGCTAACTAGAGATTAGCCACTGCCAAGCTAGCGAGAGAGCCACAACCCTTAAAGGGATAAGTACCCAATAAAGAGAAAACCAAAACACCATGCATAGCACTGAACATATCCACAAAGGGGAAACCAAAGAACCAATGAACACAAGAGTAAACTAAAACACTGGAAAAGGTCAATAAGAATTACTTGGGTAGGATATTACATATACATTATTAAATTATATATCATAATGCCTATATATTGTCCTTATTCTGCCACTTTTGTACATATGGTCATGGGGGCAAACATTTTTTCTAAAATTATTAAGTTAAGTAGATTAATATCACACTTTGTTTGAAATCATCCCTTGCAGGCTTAAACACAGATTTCAGAATCATACACAATTCAGGGCCAGGGGCCTCATTTATAAACGTTGCGTGCGCACAAAAGAATGCGTACGCCACTCTCTACACAATAATTGGGATTCATGAAAAGCTAACTTGACGGGAAAAAGTGTGGTCCTTCACAGAAACTCTGACCCATGCGTACGCACAAAAACGGGTGAAATGAGAAATGGCGACACCGCCGGCAGATGTGTGAAACACGTGAAGCTGTCTGAAACTGCAGACCGTTGTGTAGCTAAACGAAATCGAAATACTGCCTCTCATTAATAATATGAACATTTCACAAAGCCATTCTTACAATCAACAGCCTGTGGTGGAATTCAAATGAAATAAAACAAGATTGTAGCCAACTTAAATGCAAACGAAGACATATTTGCAAAAAGAACACACAAACATGTTCTGTAATTATACTGGCATGTTATGTAATTCATCCTCATAAATACAGTAAACAAAATAATGTTTAAAACATATCCTTGTCGATGCGTCCGTCTGGCAGAGCAGACATACATTAGATTAGATAGATGTCTTCATTGACCAACTGGGGAATGTTGTGTTCATAAGCTACGGAATCATGGTGTTCATGTATATGCCGTTAATCCGTTTCATTTCCATCCATCAATTGTTCCATCGTGACGGATGTCTTAACCATTTTGAAAGCTGGAATTAATTCCATTTGCTCATAATCCCATTTACAATTACATGAATACCGACATCTGTAGCTGATCAGATACAATCACCTGCATGGTCAAAAAAAGCCATGATGCCAACCCAATGCGTAATGACGCACAATGGCTGATCTTGCGCTGTTAGAAGATGTGGCAAATGGAAGGATTCGGAGGGAACGCATTTTCAGACAGCAAGAACTTGCTGGCAAATGAGGACGAGTGGCTTATGAGCCGGTTCCGATTTCCTCGGGGCATCCTTTTGGACCTCTGTGCTCTATTGGGCCCAGCGTTACATAGGAGCACTCGGAGAAATCATGCCGTGCCAGTCCCACTTCAAGTCCTTACAACATTTTTTTATTTTCAAATTCTGTGATTTCCGTTATTTTTTCAAATTTCCGTGATTTGGACAAAGGTTGCATTCAGAAGCCCGCACCCGAACCTAAAATATAGAGAGTTTTGCTGTACAGTTTGCACAATCATTGCCAGGTAGGCTAAATTTACTTTCCATATGATCAAAGTACTTAGCCTATTTCTAGACAGGCAGAAGGCTATTTCACGAAATATTAGTCATGTTAATAACACATTATTTCTTCTTACAGATGAATCTACCCACATTAAAAAATAAAAGAGTAGACAAAGATTTCCTAAGATATGGAAGAAAAGTGGAACAACGAAAAACAAAAATATTTATAAACGTTATTTTAAGAAGTTGTAGCTATCAGGCGCAATCGTGTGGACAAAGCCATAACATTCAGCAGCCATTATTTCGACCTTGCGCTCCCTGAGTGCGAGCTGCCTGATTAGCAAGACCTTCAGAGAATTGCTTCAGGCGAAGGAACATAGTAGCCTATACCTAGTTACATGCATTTGGATAAGTGATTGAATGGAGAAAAACAAGCATTGTTTGATTGGAAAATGTAGAATGGAGTGAATACCGTCGTTAATAGCTGTCAGTTATCAAGCGGATTACAACGTTTGAACTATATGACGGCCAAATTCGGTAGAGAAACACACTGCATATAGCCTATATATAGAGCGCAAATTAACTTCCATGTTTGCTGCCTTTTGTATTAGGACAAACTCAATGACAGTTGTCAATATTACTGGGGTATGTTTGGATTATTGAAAAAATATATATAGATTGCTCCAAAAGATGCAAATTCCGCGAGATTCCGTGTTATAAGTAAATTCCGTTTTTAGTGATAGATTCCACAATTCGCGGAAACCATAGGGCCCTATGTTTGCCATGATTTCTCAATCCATGAATATTAATTTCGGGGCGTTTCACTGACTATTTATGGGCAATTATAGGCGTGACATTCAGCCGCAAAAGCTGCGCCACATTTAGAGTTGATTGTGATTTATAAAGGGAAATGTGCGTAGGACGTGCGTGTGCACGGTTTTATAAATCTAAATATTTCTTTGCGTACGCACGTCATATATTTCGTCCCTACGCCACTTCTGATGCAAATCCACCGCAAAGTTTTATAAATGAGGACCCAGGTGTTTATAAAAGCAGTAGAGTTTGAAGATGAGGATGTTTTGGAATATGTATTAATGAGTCTTAATAGAATTAACACACACCAGAAATTAAAAAAGAGAAATGCAATGTTTTTTCTTTTTTTTCAGTATGTACGTCAGCTGGAGATAGACAGCTTTAAATAGTGAGTACAGATTTCACTTGTTTATTACAGTTTTATGCAAAAGCTTTGACACCCCTGGAAACAAACATCTGTTCACAAAGATTCATTGTAACGTTTCTTTCCAGCGCCACACTGCCAGACGGATACTTACAATCATGTATTTGTCTCTCTCCAGCGCCACAAGTCAGGCAGCGGGGGCACTCCCATGTTAAAGAGTCTATTTCATTTTTGTAGAAGCCACCTTTGCACTGACATACTGTGTTCGAACTTCTGGTGCAGGGTGTGCCTTCTTCCGCATTTACATCTACATCTATAGAACAATGGAGTACAGGTAAAAACAGGGACAGAGACAAACAGGGGTAGAGAGGAAAGAACACATTCGTTATCTACAGTTTCATACTCTGAGATAATCCAAAGTGATTACCTTTATTTCAGTAAGTTACTATAAACAATTTCACGTACCGGCACATTGAGTACAACGTTCGCAGTTTTTGGCAGAGTTACTACTCTTTCTGTAGGTGTTAATGTCACAGGGTACACATTTTGCAACCTCATTGTCCTTATTACAGTCTCTAAACAAGCGATGCCCTGAAAAAGACAAAGTATTTCTCATGGTCTCATTCATTCAAATCGTTCAGAGATAAAAACAGAGAAAAAACAAAGCTAGGTTAGAAGATGGCAGAAATGGGGTGGACAAAATAAGAAATCTCCATTTACTTTGGAGTACCGGTAACTAAATTCCAATTACCAAGATAGCATCAGAACTCACATTAGGTTGATTGTCAAATAGCAGAACCAATAGCTCTGGAAAGAAATTAACAGACCACTGCAAATTGTGCTTAAATTAATGTTTGAACCAGGAGTGGCATAAAGTCACCCAACATCAATGTGAAAGATTGGTGGAGAGCATGCCAAGATGCATGAAAGCCATTTATTAATATAATACAATTAATATTATTTACCCAAATATTGATTTCAACACAGTATTGTGTTGAAATTAATATGAACCTATTAATATTAACCTATTATTAATATGAACCTATATGTATAATTCGAGGTCTGACAACATTGCATCTTTATTGTTATTTTGACCAGGTAAATAAAATAAATGCTCTGAATGACAATATTGTTATTTAGAATTTGGGAGAAATATTGTCAGTAGTCAATGTTCCCAAGTTGAAGCTGGCCAACGAAATGGACATTTAACAGGATATTTGTCTCAGAAAAATGCCCCAAAATACAGCCTGAAAATTTACGACAGAACTGAATCAGCACCTCTGTGACTCAACAAAAAAAAAGTATGTTCTGTGCGTCACAGAGACAGAATTTATGTCTGGACTGCTATTCAGCAACGACTTGTATCCAAGGGTAATGCACAAAGATGCACAACTTGGTGTAAGAAACACAAAGAATGGACATATGAGCAATGGAAATCTCTGTCTGATGAGTTTCACCTTATTTCCTACTTTCAGACAGGTGTAAAGGGTAACTCTTGTGGGAAAAAAACAATTCAACAGAAACATGATTTTATAGAGTTAGTTCAAATCAAACCCAATCATTCTGATCTCGTTTAGACAGTTTGCTAAAAAATGTCTTTCCATATTTTACAAAATCAATGTTTTTGCTGCTTCTGTACATCAAAACTGCCATTGCATTTATGACGTAGGAGTAATGGTGTCAGACAGCCTACTGTATGTACAGGGCCGAGACATGCGTGCTACGCCACTCAGTATGAGCACTCTAGAGAAGGATCCTGTATATTAGACACTCCCTTCCAGATGTTTGGGGTGGTACAGTTTTTAGGGTTTGTTTTTAAACAAAACCTAAACCACACATCTTTTTAAAAAGACTTTTTACTAAATGTTTTTTATAAGTTTTCATTTTAATTATTTAATTTACTTTGATCTTTTTTATTTTTTATTATTGACTTATTTTTAGTGCTACTATATGCTCTGTAGCACTTTGAGATTATTATAATATAAATTAATATAAATTAATTTTTATTATTATTATTATTATTATTATTACAGTAACTAGGTTTCTATGGAAGAAGGGTGCGTCACATGGCTCAGTGGTTAGGGAGTCAGTCTTGTAGTAGGAAGGTTGCAGGTCTTATTCCTGACTGTGCCAAAATGGCGTTGTGCCTGACCAGCAAAAACATTTTTGGTAGAAAATAAAGTCTACATAAAGAGGTACAATACAGCGCCAGCAGTGATAGATTCATTAAACAACAACCTTTTTTAAACAAAAACATTTAAATGCTACATTTCAAATGTTTAGAATCCATCACTTAATGTATTCATTATTATAGTATAATTATTTTAGGAATTAATTACATTTTTTTATTAGCATTTTTGCAATGATTTCAGAAGTACTCCAAAGTACCCCTAGGGGTACACGTACCCCCATTTGAGAAAAATAATAGATGTTTTTAAATTATTTTATACAGTTGCAATCAGAATTAATCAACCCCTATTGCAAATCAGGTTGATTGTCAACATTTACAGACTTTTTGCAATGAACAAATCAAACAAAAATTTATTTAATTAAATCAATTAAAACAGTTCAACACAACAAATGGATCAAGTGGTTTCCCCAAATCTACCTCATAATGACTTCACCAGTCTCAAAATTATTCAACCCCTTAATAGAATAACTCAAAACAGCACAAATATGCAAAACAAGTGTTGTCTCGAGCACACCTGATGCAACCAATCAAGGGCTTCATTAGTTACACCAGGTGTGCTGGAACACATGAAATATCTGAACTGGCTAGAGCAGTGGTCCTCAAACCCTTCCATGGAGGGCCTAGTGTATGCAGGTTTTCGCTTTTACCTTGTACAAGCCTGATGGAGTAGCTCACTAATTGGTTAGCATCTCCCCTCACCTGGCAGTCTAGGTCCTAATTATGGTCTAATTAAAAGGAAAGACCAAAAACCACCATACACTAGGCCCTCCATGGAAAGGTTTGAGGACCACTGGGCTAGAGGTTGGTTGAGTGTCACGTTTGACTGTGTGTGAGAAACATGGTAGTCAAAAGAATGGTCTAAAAAGTTAAGAGATCATCAAACAAGGAATACAATAGAAAAAGATAGCAAATGCACTGAATGTTTCCAGAGACATCGTTGGAAGCATACTTTGCAAGGAAATCGTGGTTACACTACCCGAATGGGGCAAAAAAAGAATACCAACAGCTGCAACCAAATTTCTGAGACAGCAGGTTGTGAAAAACCCTTGAATGATTGCAAAAGTCCTGCAGCAAGACTTGGTGTTAACAGGCACTGAGGTATAAGTGAGCACAGTAAGGTGCGAACTAAAAGCAGAAGGTTTCCATACCAGAACTCTAAGACGTAAACGACTACTGGCCCAAAAAAAAAGTCAGCTCCAATATGCTCAAAATCATTAAAGAAGCCACAGAGGTTTTGGCAATGTGTTCTGTGGAGCGATGAAACAGAATTTTTCATCACAAAAAAGGCTTGGTTGCAGTCCTGGAAGATTCAGCCCCCTAACTTGATCCCCATAGAAAATCTCTGGTGGGATTTGAAGAAAGCAATTGCAGCACGCAAACCCAAGGATATTACTGAACTGGAGACCATTGCTCATAAGGAATGGGCTAAGATTCCTCAGGAACGCTGCCAGAGGCTGGTGTCTGGCTATGCATCTCATTTATAGCAGGTCATCACAGCAAAGGGTGCTCTACTACATACTAAAGATGCTTGCCATGAAGGGGTTGAATAACTTTAACACTGGAGAAATCATTATCAGTTGCATTTGCAGTTGAATTTGGGAATACCACTTGAAGCATTTGTTGAGTTGAGCTATTTCAATTTATTTTGTCATTGCAAACAGCTGAAAGTCTGTATATTTTGACAATAAACCTGATTTGCAATGGGGGTTGAATAATTTTGATTGCAAATTGTAGTATACAGCATGATATATTTATGAGATATAGCATACAGCACGGACAAGAATAGCAACACCATAGGGCTACAATTCTTATTGGTTGATATAAAATATGAAATACACTAAAGGTACAATCTTGAAAAACAGGTATTGTGTAACTGTGTGTAAGCTGTGGAACCTAACCCATAGGCCCTCTGTAAGCAGTTATATTCAATTTACTAAAACAGACTACACACTTACCTGGGTGACATTTTCCACAACAGTACCCATCTTTACTAATGTAATGACTACTCTCCGGGCACTGGACATGGGATATATTGGTATCTAAGGATGCTGAGAGAGAGGGGCCAACTGTCCAGCACTGCAACATTGAACACAGCTGTTAGAAGAACAAACCCACAGAAATAAAGAGTATTTTCAATTCCTGACAATACTGATATCTGACTGATTGAGAATAATTTATGTTCATGAAATACTGAAGCACAGAATGACAGATTACAATCATGAATAGCATTGCATTAATGGTCAACAGAGAATGCAGCATTTTTTTAAGATTTCTCACCAATAGGAGCAGGGTACAAACATTACAAATGCTTTTTTCCTTCCATTTCCCTTTTAAGACAGCCATTGTTTCATGCAACTCGTCTCACAAACACCATCTTGGAAAGCACTAGACCTGCTGCAATAAAGAGGAGAGAAAGGTGGGTGAGATTACACAGATTCAAAATGTCTTCCAATGCATTCAGACATTAGGCATTCTGATATATTCCTTTATAGTCCAAAGGAAACAAATAGCAATAGGCATGTACACTTACTGGCCACTTAATTAGGTACACCTTGCTAGTACTGGGTTAGACCCTTGCCTTCAGAACTGCC
The DNA here is from genome assembly GCA_016801145.1 of Umbra pygmaea. NCBI lineage: Eukaryota > Metazoa > Chordata > Actinopteri > Esociformes > Umbridae > Umbra > Umbra pygmaea. The sequence continues at coordinate 12,014 of JACXGM010014704.1, read as the reverse complement.
CTAAATCTTTGTGGCATAGATTCAACAAGGTGTTGGATACATTCCTCTGAGATTTTGATCCATATTGACATTATTGCATCATAGAGTTGCTGCAGATTTCACAAAACCTACGGTTCGGTTCGTATCACTGTTTTAAGGTCATGGTTTTCGGTTCTGTACGGTTCTTGTTGTTGTTTTTTCTTTTAATTTTAACACTCCATAAATATACTCCAGTCCAGCATATGATATATAGCTTAATTATCCAGAATTTAGGATACAGTATTAAAAAGGTAGTTACACTCACCTAAAGGATTATTAGGAACACCATACTAATACTGTGTTTGACTGCCTTTCGCCATCAGAACTGCCTTAATTCTACGTGGCATTGATTCAACAAGGTGCTGAAAGCATTCTTTAGAAATGTTGGCCCATATTGCTAGGATAGCATCTTGCAGTTGATGGAGATTTGTGGGATGCACATCCAGGGCACGAAGCTCCCGTTCCACCACATCCCAAAGATGCTCTATTGGGTTGAGATCTGGTGACTGTGGGGGCCATTGTAGTACAGTGAACTCATTGTCATGTTCAAGAAACCAGAAATCAGAGGATGGGTACATGGTGGCCATAAAGGGATGGACATGGTCAGAAAAAATGCTCAGGTAGGCCGTGGCATTTAAACGATACCCCATTGGCACTAAGGGGCCTAAAGTTTGCCAAGAGAACATCCCCCACACCATTACACCACCACCACCAGCCTGCACAGTGGTAACAAGGCATGATGGATCCATGTTCTCATTCTGTTTACGCCAAATTGTGACTCTTACCATCTGAATGTCTCAACAGCAATCGAGACTCATCAGACCAGGCAACATTTTTCCAGTCTTCAACTACTCCAATTTTGGTTAGGTCTTGCAAATTGTAGCCTCTTTTTCCTATTTGTAGTGAAGATGAGTGGTACCCTGTGGGGTCTTCTGCTGTTGTAGCCCATCTGCCTCAAGGTTGTGCGTGTTGTGGCTTCACAAATGCTGTGCTGCATACCTCGGTTGTAACAAGTGGTTATTTCAGTCAAAGCTGCTCTTCTATCAGCTTGAAGCAGTCGGCCCATTCTCCTCTGACCTCTAGCATCAACAAGGCATTTTTGCCCACAGGACTGCCGCATACTGGATGTTTTTCCCTTTTCACACCATTCTTTGTAAACCCTAGAAATGGTTGTGCATGAAAATCCCAGTAACTGAGCAGATTGTGAAATACTCAGACCCGCCCGTCTGGCACCAACAAACATGCCAGGCTCAAAATTGCTTAAATCACCTTTCTTTCCCATTCTGACATTCAGTTTGGAGTTCAGGAGATTGTCTTGACCAGGAACACACCCCTAAATGCATTGAAGCAACTGCCATGGGATTGGTTGTGTAGATGGTTGAGTAGATAATTGCATTAATGAGAAATTGAACGGGTGTTCCTAATAATCCTTTAGGTGAGTGTAAAACCTAATTTTAAAAAGATGTTTAGGCTGTTGCAACTTAATATTATTCATAATATTCCACACACTCTAACCATTTACTTCACCTACTTCACCCACTCCACCCAGTTACTCCACACAGTCCACCCAGTTCTTCCACACACACCACCCATTTACTTCAGCTACTTCATCCACTCCCCCCAGTTCCTCCACACACTACACCAAGTTAGTCCATCCACTCCACCCAGTAATTCCAAGCAGTTACTACACCCACTTTCCCCAGTTGCTCCACCCCTCTGCCCACTCCACACAGTTACTCCACACACTCGACTCATTCCACCCAGTTACTTAAACTACTCCAACCACTTCACCCAGTTACTCCACTCACATTTCCCAGCTACTCCACCCACTCTACTTAATTACTTCACCCACTCTAACCACTCCACCTAGTTATTTCACCCAGTTACTCCACCCACTCCAACCAGTTCCTCCACCCACTTTACCCAGTTGCTCTACAAATCCACCCACTCCACCCAGTTATTCCTACTACTCCACACACTGCACAAAGTTACTCCACCCACTTCACCCAGCTACTTCACCCACTCAACTCATTTAGTCCAGCTACTCCACCCATCTACTCCACCCAGGTACTCCATACACTCCAATCACACCACACTATTATTCCCTTCACTCAACTCATTTCTTCCAGTTAATCCACCTGCTCCATAGTCACTTTGCCCATTCTATCCACTTCCTCCACCTGTTTACTCCATCGAGTCAATGCAGTTACTCTACACAGTTACTTCACCCACTCTACCCAGTTATTCCACACACTCTACCAATTCCACCTAGTTATTCCACACACTCCACCAATTCCACCCAGTTATTCCACACACTCCAACAATTCCACCCAATTTCTCCAACCTACTGCACCCAGTTATTCCACATACTCCACCAATTTCACCTAGTTACCTTACCCACTCCAGATGTTTGAGTTTCAACATTACAAATACTTTTTAACATGCGCCAATTTATCAAAAATATTCCTTAAATTGTTATTTAAAGTACTTGTAAAGTTCAAATCTAGTTATTTTACATTTTACATAAGCAAATGTAAATCACATATAACTCTGATAAAAGGCGAGCCTTGACTATGCGAACTTGGGGGTGAACAACAATACACCGCTTTTATTTATGGCACGTTAATTGCAAGAGCTATTTACGATTCCAAGTTAAACAAATACATAGAAATGCCAAAATGAATAACTTCGCTTTACCACAATGAAACGTTCTTAGTTTCGATTTCAGTATGGCCTCCGCCCACTGTACAAGCCGCAAAGGTCCGACATCAATCTCGCCTTTTCCCACGACAGAAAAAAGTTACCTTCCCGCTTACCTTGATCAAAACCGCTCCAAGTTCTTCTGTGAAATAGAGGAATGACCGGAATAATCTAAATAGGCATTTGTAATAACATTATAGAAAGTAATTTATTGAAAAAAATTCTGTTGCGTCCTCAGCTGACTCGCGAGTGAAGGCGGACTTAAACGGGAAATTGCTGGGCACGTCACGCTTCGCAAGTCATTGCCCAATGCTTCAAGGAAATGTGATTTGTAGAGCAATTACACCAGCCTATGCATAACGCTACTACCTTATGGTTATAGGTTTAGTAACACAGGCTCGTTTGAAAAATAGAAATACAATAGGCCAGGAGCGGTGCATTGGCTGGGCATGTCAAACATACCGTAAATCATTTCCATTAGCATTATTTGAGATAATTTATTAGACCGAGAAATAACATTAAACTTAGATAAACTGCACGAAACAGCAAGCCTTGGTCTCAGTACGGTATTTGAAAACTAGTACAATAGGCCTACCGGTCATGTTTTTTATAGAAATTCCCCAAGGTGGCATTCATTTTATTAAAATACATATCATAACCAATACATTAACAATGTTGCAAATTGCTTTCACTGTTAAAAATCACTAATTTATAATTCATTATTCACATGGCAAATACAGTAAATCAGAAGGTCAATAGTATCCTAATGATGAATCCTTTAGTTCATCACTCATACTTTGACTATCATTTCTGATCAATTAATATCACCTTGGCGAAGTAAGGTATGCATTTATATCAAAACACCTGTAAATTCCTGCAAATTGTAAAATATTTGACCGGTGTGAGCTATTAGCTCATAAGACTTTTAGTTATTGAAAACTGTTCTCCAGGCGGATCTGCTTTGGATGAAGAAATTATTTGGTTGGTTGGTTAAAAAGAGGGCGGACCTAACATTAAGTTAGCGAGGTAAAGTTAGTTTTATAATAGACAATGGACATTCGGTGGACATTCGTTGTTTTCCTCTGTCATTAGGTTTTAAATGAAACAATCCAGGAATATGATCTGAATAAGGCAAGAAATACCTAAAATTCACGGCTTTTAGTTTTTCAAAATTGTGAACAAAAAAAGTGCCTAGAACGGTTGATGCTTTATAGGACCACCACAATGTAGCAGTGATGATGTAAGTTATATATTCTGAATCGGGGGACATTGTACTAAAATCCACAGCTTTTAGTTTTTCAAAATTTTGAACAAAAATTTGGCTTAGAACAGTTGATGCTCAATAGCTCCATCACAATGTTAGTGGTAATGATGAAAGTTATATATTCTGAATCGGGGGACGATGTACTAAAATCCACGGCAAATAACAAATGGTCATATAACAAATGGCAAATCTACAGCTTTGGAAAACATTAATACCACTGATTTATTTCACCATGCACTTCACCCCAGCTACCATTTGCCATTCTTTTTGTACAGTAGGTCACTTGATGTCATTTTACGTATAAGTAAAATTTACGAAGTTTAAAGGATGGAAGCAACCCCATGCTCAATGTATACCTTTGTCAGTAAAGCCATAATTGAACGGGTGCGATTTCTTTAAGACTGCAAGGGATGCTCGGCTTCCCCTAAAATGTCCAAAAATTAATGGTCAAATATGTTCTATTGTGTTAACATTTTATTGACAAAAAATGTGTTAGAACACGTTCATCTTGAAGACGAGTTCGTTTAGAATCAGTATAGCAAGTCGACTGACTCGATTTTCTTCTCAAATTTTGATTGACAGGAATTTTGTACTATAAAAAGTTGCCGAAGCAAGTCGAGCTTAGTCCCATCTCAGATTTTGCAAGTGTAGTCGAAAGACAAACAGCTGCAACCTATTTCTTATTATTTTCTTGGCAAAATTGCCAGCCAATTTTCCTGATACATTTCATACAATTATACACCACATTCCTTTTTTCAGTTGAACCAAATTCCCACATTTCCTCCTTCAAGTTTAATATAGTTTAATTCCAAAGTGTCCTGAAAAGCTATGGTCATCACTTTGTTTCAGGGAGACTGAGGTCTGATCTTAAAGTCCTGTATTCAGATCAGGGTAAAAGGGGAAAGCTGTGTGATTACTTGATGTTCCATAAAGACATGGAATTGGACAGTGCAATGCCTCAGCTTTACAAAATGTTCTCATTATTGGCAACAATTGGAGCTACATCTGCAGGTGTAGAAAGGAGCTTCTTCTGTTTAGCGGCTCAAGTCCTACACCTGTAACACAATGGGCCAAGGCTGTTTAAGCAGCCTAGCTCTTCTGGCCATTGAGAGGACACTGGTCAAGAAACTGGAAAATACACCTAGTTGGTACAACAGGTTCACAGAGCATTTTTTTTAAAGGAATGTAGGGCAGAATTTACGTATAAATAAATGGACAATTTTTTTGATGTAGGCCGAAAATGAGCTTACCCTCTTTGAAAGACCAGCAGCTGCAACTGTAATTCAACCATTCTTTTCTTCACTCAAACCTTTCATTTTCAACTCTTTTGGCGTGGTCAAGTAATTTTTTTATTCCAATTAATTTTGAGGTACTACTAGCACTGTTTTCACCATCCATCTGGTCCTATTGCAGGAGGATATTGAATAGCACAGCAAATATTTTATATATATGGTTCAGGTGATCACCTAATCAGTACCTTATTCAGTAGAATGTTGGAATTCAACACATGGAATGGCTGCTATACATGTAGAGATGCTGACATAAGACAAAAAATGCAGTGGTCTCTCAATTATTTCCAGATCTGTATGATCACTGGCAGGTATTATACACTTTCCTCAAGCAAGGTTCATTTATAATGGATAATGGACATTCAGTGGATATTTGGTTTCTTCGTCCAATGTAGAGGGTGGGAATAAAGCAAAAAAAGATACCCCTTATGGCAGCCAAAATGCTTAAGAATGGTACTTCTTAAATGTGCAATATGTAATTTTTGGCCACCAGGGGGCTCTCAATCAAAACAATAGCAAAAGATGTACTTGGATGACGTCGGGAGGTTGCGTGGAATCATGGGTTTTGTTATCGTCGACAATGACAACCTTCCAATCTAGCGTCTCCAGCAGAAAAAATGTTCACTGACAAAGTAATGTATTGTTAAAAATATTATAACTTTATTCACGTTATGTTTGGCGGTTCCCTGGAACTTAGAGCAACTATATTATATGACGTCATTGACGACCGACAAAAAGAAACGTCCCGTGTCTTCAAATTAAATTACAAATTTCTCTGGATTTGAAAGTTGGTGGAAACATTTAGGATAATGTAAGTACACAACTAAGAAATATATATAATATATGTATAGTGATGTTTTCTTTCAATGCAAAGTATGTATTTTGTTATTGTTTTGATTGATATTACATATTGTACCTTTAAATTGACTACTCAAACAAAAATATTCAGTTGGCTACTTCAGTTTATTGCACACAGTAAATCTGTGTAAAATTTCACAGTATGAGGCCCTGTGCGTTAAGATCAGCACAACACACCGCTCCCCTGCCCTGGAATCCTGCTCTGAAAAGTGTAACTCGGACCAGAATCACTTAAGCCAATCCTGTTACCGCCAATCTTTAGCCAATCGTGTTTGGAGAGACGGGCCTTGGCTCAGTTCATGAACATGCACATTGTACTACTAGGCTACAGATACAGACCGATAACATTTTTACACAGAAGCTGAAGTCATGGCAGCTAGAGATTACAGTTGCCTGATACAGTATACACTTCAAAAACTGCAAAGGTAAATTGATTTTTTCACATTATATTAGGAATTGAGCATGGTGTGTCACTTTCTGACCGATTAGTAAATGCAAAATGCAGAGCACATAGCAATGCAGTCTGTGAAACTTTTTATTTTGGTACTGTAGCTAAATGAATATTTTGGAAGTTTTTGTGTTGTCCATTATTATTTGATAGATATTTGTACAGTTTATGAAAGGTACGTGGGGCCATTCAAAGCAAACAGATGGGGTCTGTGTATTTGGCAAATGTAAATATTTTGTGATGTGTGTAACTACAAATCAGGTATGGAAAAATGAAGCCACTTATTTCCAGAAGTGAACTTGCAGCTACCAAAAACAAGTCTAAAACACAAATGATTCATAGAACTAACACTACAGACCTCCAAAGTGTCATTTTGGAGAGAAGATTGCAATCTGAAGTGGATGCCAAGGACGTGTAACCAGTGCAAACCCTGTCAGGTGTCCCACCCCAAACCATCCAGGAGCTCCTAAAATTAACAGAGGTTTAGGTATGTAAATTGTGTAGTTGTCAGCTGTATGAGGTGAATTTGTTTCTCAAAGTAATAATAATAATGTCAACAGATACATTAAAATAGGGGGTCCGTGTGTCTAAATAAATGCTCAAAAAATTTAGTGGGCCTGGATTCGAGGGCCAGATTTGAGTATGAGGGGTCTAATTCATAAAAGTCATTGGTTCAAGCCTTTCTATTATTTCTCCAACTTTCCCCCGGATGCCCAGCACAAGACAGCACAGATTTTCACAGTGCTGCCCAGGGATACATATGTCAGATTATTTACATTGCCAGGTAGCTCTCCAGTGACTCCATGTGTGCAGATCAGGCACCTGTAAATTCAAGAGTAGAAGTATAATTGGTGAGTGTAATCATCCCGTACATGAGCTGACTAAAGGCCTCCGTGTTGAATGAGCAGAGTGGAAAAAATTATCCAGCTCGAAGACATGTGGTTGGGTGAACCATGTGAGCACCTCTCACCATCCTGCATCTGTATAAAGAGTTGGGGAGGGTTTGTGGGAATTGGACATGGTCAATTGGGAGGAGAGACAAGAGGGGAAAATCCCCCCAAAAAGTATGTGAATGGATAAAACTGATAATCATAATTTTCTCACTTTTACAAAGGTCAAACAATTTCACAATGAACTGCAAGATGACAACCACTGACTGGCTGACCGTGTGGCTCTGGGCAGGGTCCATAGCTCAGCTGAACATGTCATTTGGTCCTCACTGCACTCCCTGGAGACTCCGACAACACCAGGAGTTGCAGAAAGACAAAGAAGATCCTCGCTGATGCCAGCTGCCTGAGCTACGGCTTGATTGAACAACTCAGGTTAACCAGACACCACAAATTCATAAGATCCTTGCTGATGGCAGCTGCCTAAGCTACGGCTTGTTTGAACAACTAAGGTTAACCAGACACCACAAATTCAAAAGCATCCTTTGAAAAACAATCTTACCAAGTAACAGCTTCTTCCCCCAGACCATCTGGCTGTAAAATGTCCTGAACTTCTAACATGGTTGTACAGGCAGTTATGGACATTACAGCCTTCTGGACACTATCTGAAACAGCTTGATATTCTCTATGGACTGTTATACTCAACTCCCACACATGGGTGTCAGGATGCTCAGTGTTTAGGTAGTCAGACTTGTAGTCTTAAGGTTGCCGGTTCAATTCCACACTGTGCCAAATGTCATTATGCCCTTGAGCAAGGACTTTACCCTAAATTGCTCCTTGCTGTAAGTGAATAGGAGCATCTGCGAAATAACAAAAATGTAAGATGTACATGATCATTCAGTACCACTACTGACTGAAAAAATATTGGTGTATCTCTTTGTACCCATTATTTTTATTTATTTATTCAAGACAGTGCACATTAATGAACAATCTTACACTTCTGTACAGACTGTAAATGAGCCAGATTATAGAATAGATGGAAATTTCTATCTGTAGTCCCAAACCTAACCTGTATGTTTTTGATGGTGGGGGAAACCGGAGCACCTGGAGGAAACCCACGCAGACACGGGGAGAACATGCAAAATCCACACAGAAAGGCCCGGGACGACCGGGGTTCAAACTCTGAACATTCTTGCTGTGAGGCCACAGTGTTATCCACTAGGCCACCATGCCTGCCCTATACACCACAGACAGAACCAGGTGCCAATGAACCAGGTGCCAAGCTGATGCAAGTCATCCAAGCCACAGACTGGTCCAGTCCCTCAGCCCTATTAGATGCAGCTTTTTCCCACAGGCTGGTTATTACAATATGGACATTCCACCAGTATTTGATCACCACATAGTATTATGCTGATGTGACTGTCCGCTGTCTGTTTCTATGGACACAAGCCTGCTGTAATTGATCTTAGCCACAGCCTACATTCCTGTAACTGGCACTGGACACATTACCATTTTATATCCCACTTCACATTGATGCAATCAGAGTAATTGTTATATGTACTTATATACATTTTTTTGACTGTGTCACATTAGATAATACTGACGCTCCTGAATCAATAAGTAGTATACTGTGGTTACTGCCTACTATTTACATGTACATACTTTTATATCCACCGAGCCATACTTTAATATCCCCCTTTTGCTGCCAAAAAAGCCCTGACCCATTGAGGCATGGACTCCACTAGACCAGGAATCATTTCTACTTTGTCCCCTGGCTCGTTCTTGCCCTAAGCCCTGTGAAGATAGCTACCCCTGGACGGCTTCTGCCCCCTCGATTGTGAAAGGGGGACGCTTGGCCTAGCAGCTTCATAATCTACATCAAGTTTGTCCTGTACACAATGCTTTAAATTACTTGCTGTGCATAAGCTAGAGGCAGGCTGACAACCTGAGGGCTAATCTGGCTAAATAGAGCTTGCTCCCAGAACCACTACACTAACATTGGCTAGGCTACATTCAGTCATCTACCTAGCTAATCTAACTTTGACAATTTACATAAAATATAACTATTTAGAAAGAAGAACAATACATTGAATTAGCTAACATTTCTTACCGTGGTGTGTCCATTAAATTTAGCTTAGTCTGTGTAGAAAAATCTTCGCTTCGCTTCCTGTGCCCCCCCACCTTCTGTCTTGATACCTGGTGGTGGCGCGGGGTCGCCCTCCTAAAGGGTGGTCTTGCTTGTCTGGGGCAGAGCCTTTGGGGGTGGGTACTGTCATGATCACCCCCTGCTGGTGAGTCTTAGAAGGCCCGCATGTCAGCCTCCATTTTGTGTTTTGTGTCAGGTCTATGATTTCCCAGACTTTTTATTACCTGACTGTTCTTATGTTCATCTCCAGCCAATAGATCACTCTCAATCAGCCAGAGCTGCATCTGCTGTGTTTATCCATACAGTATGTTTATTTAGTTCCTGTTAGTGTGTTTGTTAGCTGTCAGTCATTGTTGCATGTGTTGCTGTGTGTTGCTGTTCGATTTAGTATTTAAGTTTTGCCCATCGAGGAAGCTTTAGAACCTCTCTAATGGGGTCCTTTTCTGTGTCTCTAATTAATGTGACTGTTTGGTGGTGGATGCTCTCAAATGAGCTGGAGAGAAGAGAGATCTGGTGAAGAGAGGAGTTGGAGCAACACCCCCCCCCAAAGTGGAAATACAAAGAATTACGATATTAATTGTTCCATAATCTAATCAACAGGTAGATACAATTCCATTGGTTATGTCACCTCATGGAAAATACACAGGCGATTATAAACATGGTTTATATTTTTAATATTTTGGTAATATATACAGGTCCCATATCTTTACAAAGCTTACGATCTTAGCATTCTAGTGATTATCTCAGTTTTACCCTAGCTATTAAATTTAAAACATTACGATTGATAATTTGAGCTATGTGTCTTGTAAACAATGTTTATGTATTTTCCATGTCACCTCAAGAAGTGTGTTCAGCCTCTAACTCCAATGTATGGCTTTGTAGTTGTCTTTCAAAGAGGAGGTAAAAAACAGAAAATAATTATGCATTTTCTTTATTTATGCCATATTCACTGTGTACATTTATTCTAAATAAATTTTACATATCCAAAAAATTCCCTAAGAGGTTAAAACAATGCCTCTCACCCTATGAAATTTTCACAGCTTTTTTACTGGTTAATAAACACAATATAAAGGCCCCGTTTCTTAGTAATCCTACTGACTTGAATTAAACAATATAAAGCATCAGGTCAATTCGGTTTCTCTTCAACAGAAGTTTCAAATTAACCCACATATTAATTTTGGGGTTTAAAATACTCAGTTTAGTGGCAAGATATATCTTATTCAGAATTCAAACATATATAGAACAGGGTGATTCCAATCCTGGATGCTGATTTGCTGTTAGAGGTGTTACATTAGACTGTATTTAAAAACAATGTAGTATTGTGTGGTGCAAAATATTGCCAAGATTCATATTAATATTTTAACTAGAGACTTGCATTTTCGAGAAACTGCTATTTGATTGCACTACAGCAGTCACACAAATGATTTTCACAACCTGCCGTCTTAGAAATATGTTGCAACCATTGATAGCTTCCTTTTACTGCCTTGTCCAGGAAGTGTAACCACCATTCCCTTAACTTTGAACTTGCAAACTTTGCTTCCAACAGTGTCTTTGGGAACATTCAGTGCCTTCACTATCATTTTGTATTCTGTTCCTTGTTTGTGAAGGGTGATGATCTCTTCTCTTATCTTTTTGGACCATTCTTTCGACTTAGCCATGATTCTCACACACAGTCAAATGTGACACTCAACAAACCCCTAGCCAGTTCAGGTATTTCATGTGATCCAGCTCAAGCACACCTGGTAACGGGGCACACAAATACTCAAGCACACAAATGTAATGGGGGAGGCTCGACTTCTCAATCTGTTGTTAATCATCTATTTTACTTTGCCAGAATATGGTTTATTATTAATATTTTTTTGTTGTATTGTGTTTAGTTCCATTGCTGAAGACACATCTACTGTTAGATTTGATGGGAGCTAATTGATTATTTAATTATCTCAGACATCTTTTCCAAACAGACTACTATTCTAAAATGAATTTACAGAATATATACAGTGATATTTCTGTTGGGGTGCCCAAATGTATGCACTCTCTTTTGAAATGTATGCAATTCATGCATTTTCTGTTAAATCTCATTTCGCTACTGAAATATTACTGTGTCCTTCAGTTATTTAATAAATCAAAATTAAATTGCTGATCCAAACACCAGATTATTTATAAATGAAAATCATTGTCAGGGGTGCCTAAACTTTTGCATACAACCAGAGCCGGCCCTAGACCTTTGGGGGCCCTATGCTAAATTTGGTTGGAGGCCCCTTTGACCATTTTAAGTACGTCGAAGTCACTATACGTCGGAGTCACTGACCAACACTCAGGGCCGGCCCGCCCATTAGGCAAGATTAGGCAGCCGCCTAGGGCGGCACGAATTTGAGGCGGCATTTTCTCAATTGGCTACCGCCTT
>JACXGM010014703.1:0-21880 GCA_016801145.1 Umbra pygmaea | reverse complement strand
CTGTACACTGCATTCAACTGCATTCAACTGCACTTTTCTATCTTTCTCCCGTACCCTACCCTTTGTGTAATTCTTGTGTATTTGTATTCATGTGTAACTCTGTCTGTACTTGCACCTTTGCTTTATCTTGGCCAGGTCGCCGTTTTAAATGAGAATTTGTTCTCAACGTGCCCACCTGGTTAAATAAAGGTTAAATAAATAAATAAAATAAATGCATTTCGACTGTCGGGTAAAAACCTTGTATCTCCAAAAATCTTCCAGCAATTGAACAAATGTCCGCATTTTCCTCATTGACTACCATACCATTTAGATATTTCAGAAGACATTTTGAGTACAATTTCTTGTGACGAGTCATGAAACAGTTTTACCACCTTTACGTTGGGGTCTGCTTTAAAGGTACGTAGGGGTCTGTTTTATACTTCATGTGTTTTTTGGTTCCGTCTCACCTGCCTCCCAATACTCTGCAGGACTTGGCGACCAGCTTGTCAGAGAGGGACTCCTTGTCCTCTTCGCACACGTGGCATTCACCCTGGAAGTCTGGCTCAGTGTACAGCAGGACCTGACACACAGAGATCAGACAGAAAGTAAGAGAAGAGGACAGGTGGAGGGACAGGGAGAAACAGGTGTAAAGTAAGGCAGAGAGAAGGATGAAATAGTCTCATTCAATATAGATGAAGTGAAAACAAGGTCAGCTGATTCAAAGATAGATATGGTCAAAGGGATGTTCAGTACAATCCAAAATGATGTCTCACCTCACATTGGAGGCTGCCCTGGTTTACACTTGGAGCCTGAAACAGAGTAAATAAAACTGATTAAATATTGAGAACAAACCATTGAGATATTGATATGAATGTCTGGGGCGTGTAGACTGCGTGTTCCACTGCCAACTCTACTTATAAGGGTCTTTAGGACTGGGCTCACCAGCAGGATGGGCTGAACCGAGCAGATACGGTTGTCGCACGCACCCCAGTCTGCTGAGTTACGGTAGTAACCTTTCTCCAGAATATACTGGTCACCAGAGAAGTCCACATGGGAGTAAGCTATCCATCTGGCAGAGGGAGAGAAGAGAACATGGGCTCGGTCAAACCTTCAGTAATATTCTTCATTCAATGTTGACGATAACATTTCGTTTTGAATTCTTAACCAGCGCTTGTTGCTAGAACAAGTGTTGCATTGCTCGAGGGCAAATTCTGAGAATTAGTTTTTACCTAATTGAGTCTGTGTTTCGAACCAGGAACCTTTCGGTTACATGTCCAATAACCTCATCAACTAAGTTTTGTGCCAGTTTATGACTATAAGCCATTTTACACTGACCTTTTGGGAGAGCCCTGGCTAAATAACTTATTTATTAGAAATAATATGGAAGAGGGTGAATTGGGAGAAGCTTGGTTGTTCAAGCTTGCAGATTGAGTCAATGGCTATCAATCCACAGATTCCTTAAGGATTCGTAGTCCACTTTTGAAGCACAGCTCCGCCAGACCTTAAGGGGAAGTGTCTGGTATTGAGAGGACTTGCCCAGTGCTTTAACCCCAATGCTATGTGTCAGCCTGCAGAGCCACCTTAGGACGTTATGCTTATCAAGGCTGACAACTTTTAAAGGTTGCTTGGAGTGAGTTTTTCAGAAGTTATCTTCACCCTAGCCTTGCACAGCAAGCTCTGGGAGAAGACAGGAACATTCCAGGCCCATAGGATAGCACACTGAGGGAATGCCCCGGAATGTCCTAGAAGCTTCTAGGAGGGACTGTTCTACACCTCCACACCTGCTTCTCATTAGAATCCATAAAGGGGGATATAAAAGAGAGGGCTTTAGCTTGGAGCACACCTCATTTGCGTAGGCGAGTTGAACCAGTCACACAAGTGTGCTCTCATACTTCTAGTCTTTTCTGATGGGAGAAAAAGACAGGGTTGTTTTTGACCAAAAAAATAGGGGCTATCAATTATGTAATGAGCTTCCACACCTTCCTCAAAGACAAAGTGCGGAGCACGGCTTTCTGACCAATCACAGCAAGCTGTCTTTCAGGCGATACTAAATAATGTGCAAAAACGGGGGGTTTGACACACAAAGGAAACGAACACCCTAGCTAAACCTGTCACATTTTGCACCACTTTCACCTGGTCTTGTGCAATTGCAACTTAGCTGCCCATAGATGTTTTGAGACTTGTGAGCTGCACTAGCCACTTCTGTTTTTATTCCATAGACCGTTACTATATAAGGACTAAAGTTGTCTGTCCTACAAGACAGCCCTCCCTTAAAACCCCATACCTGTCTGGTCAGCCTCTCCAGCTAGTCTGGTTATTTCAGGTTTAGTTACACAAATCACACATTTGGAACCACACATGTTTTGACTATAATCATAGACACAGAAAAGAGGTCATTGGAAAGCAATAGAAAGCTAAAGACCTCACCACCCCTTGGGAGAAAACAGAAGAATGCTGTCATGAGCACACAAAAACTCAAATCTAACAAAGTGAAGTTATGTAAAAATAAAAATAAAAAATGTATTTAAGAAAATAGGCCCATTTAGATCAAAAATGTTATTTTTTTACATATATTGCAAAGTGTTGACGATGACATGAACACATTAGGGTGTATATCCATGCAAGCATTAAAGAAATTGTATTTCAACTAAATGTTAAAGAGGAACAACGATAAAATTCTATAATTTAACTACAGTATGTTGCACTTGCGCTAGCTCTACCCTGTTCTCCCTGAATGAGAGAGCTAACTGAGGAGCCAGAACGTCAAATAAGTACATCAATCAATTCAGGACCATGGAGAAATTATTGAATTTCATTGGTGTTCTCCTTTAAGTACACATACAAGTGTTAGCCTAAAAATAATCAATGGGGAGATTAAAAGGTTTTTCCCCAAGGTATCTCTCCCCCATGCATTGCCATGATATTTCCTCTTTACCGGATGTATTGTTTTTTAATATCCCTCATCAGATTGAATTGGAACCTACGCTCCTCGGATGACCTCAATGGAGCGCGTGGAAGTGCGGTATTTGAACAGCTCCACATCTGGAACGGCCTCAGACACCTCAAAGGTGTTCTCCTCTTCCTGATCATTGTCAGGCTGCCCAAACATCACCAGCATGGGCGCCGTCAAGTCCTGTAGGGAACATGAGGGCTGGAGGTTAAACATCAGAGGTAACGGGATCAGCTGAATCTGACGAGTTGCCTGCAGCATCCGCTGATGCCCATAGGTGAAAGTCTTCAATTAAAGCACATCAGCTGGCCAGCTTTTAATTTGAAAATGTAAAAGTCAGTGGCGTTAATGGGGAGTTATTGAATGGTTTGGCCCACTCACAGCTCGTATGACTCGGATGGAGCGCAACTCTGCATCGCGGCCCCCCCACACTCTCCAGTCATGGTACTCTCCTTCCTCCAGCAGGTACTGATGGCCTCGGAAACCCTCCTTCTCATAGCCCACCCAACTAGAAGACCAAGGAGAAACAGGGTGAAAAAACTAAGTAACATCTATACATACCAAATTACCATGAACAAAGTAACCAGGGTGGGGTATGTTACTTTTTAAAGGTAATGACATTACACTGATAATGTGCACTGTGGCACTAGGTACTAACTAGTAACTTTAACAGATTACATTTCAAAAGTAACCTAACCAACTCTGAAAGTAACAGACACCATATAGCACTTGTTGACAGAGGGCCCACAGTAAGAATACAGCTTTTTCTTTAGAGATTTAAATAATTTTTTTGAATAATGTCAAATCACCAGAAAAAAAGGAAAACATGAGGATCTTTGAAAAAAACTGTTTTTGTTTCCAAAAGGGCATTATGTGATTGTGTCTAAATCCAAGTAATGTATTTTTTTTAATGCAGGCCAGTTATAGTGAAATGCAAAGTACAAGTATGCTTTTATAATTATGTTTGGTGGCAGGTGGGCTAGTGTTGAAAGAATCAGAAAATTATCTAAAAGCTGCTATATAAATGAAATCCCAGAGCTGTCAAGTTTTGTTTTGTTTCTGAGCAAATTTTTCATTCTCTTTCAATCTACCACTTAAATGAGGCTACAAAAATATACAGTCGTATGCGAAAGTTTAGGCACCCCTGACAATTTTAATGGTTTTCATTTATAAATAGTTGGGTGTATGGATCAGCAATTTCATTTTGGTTTATTGGATAAACAGAAAATGGGAAATATGCATCAAAACAAAATTAGACAACTCTCAAATGAACTTAAAACAAAGATTGTTCAACATTATGGTTTAGGGGAAGGCTACAAAAAGCTATTGCAGAGATTTAAGCTGTCAGTGTCTACTGTAAGGAACATAGTAAGGAAATAGAAGACCACAGTCACAGTTCTTGTTAAGGCCAGAAGAAAAATATTGGAGGCAAAGGCGAAGGATGGTCAAAACGCTCAAAAACAGCCCACAGACCACCTCCAAAGACCTACAACATCATCTAGCTGCAGACGGTGTCACTATGCATCGTTCAACAATTCAGTACACTTTGCACAAGGAGAAGCTGTACGGGAGAGTGATGTGGAAGAAGCCTTTTCTGAACACACGCAACAAACAGTGTCGCTCGAGGTATGCTAACCAATGTTGTAGTCAAGACCACCTAACCCGAGACTAAGACAAGACCAAGACCAGAGTGTATTGAGACCGAGACAAGACCAAGACTTTTAGGGACAGAGACCAAGCCGAGACCAAGACCGAGGGAGGGCGAGACCGAGTCAAGACCAAGACCAGCGCCCCACACTACATGACACAATAAAATGTGAAACATGATCAAAAGAGCTTCTCAAATTGATCTGAAAGATCCACATTCCCATAAAAACACTGACATTAAACACTGAAAGCTGAAATAAACTTAACCATCGTTATTCAATACTCCTGGGTGACTCTCATCATTTTGTACAGAATGTAAAACAATTATTCATTGTTCATCATTAGAGATACATAAAGTTATGTGGTTTTTAAACCAACAACAATCTTTATTTTTTCAAAACCACATAGCTAAATGTGCAAACAAAAAAATGCCAAACATTCAACATTTAAAATGCAGAAAAGCTGTGCATTGTAATGAATACAGTAATTCTATGTGAAATGTTGATGTTTAGGAAAAACTATTGTAAGTAAGAGTCTTTTATAGCTTTTATGTGTAATCAAAGCAACAAAACAAGGAGGTCAGAAAGTCAGTGGCCTAACTGCATGTGATTTATGAAAGTACAAAATTGATTTAATTGGGAGCAGTTTCATTAAAAAGTAAACACTATATAAATTAATGGCCATCACATTTTTTAAATAGGTAAACAAGGAAGTTAAGTGATTGATATGGTATGAGCCAGAGAGTGAAAAAAGTAATATATTTGATCTGCAACTGTAAATTGGAACTTAAAAATTAGCTCTCTGAAAGTAACGTGCCATGTGCCATACATTAACTTCTTTAATTTAGTAATTTCTCATATAAGTTGAGGCGCATATAAGTTGTTAGCTCTCAAACCCAAACGAGGGAGCATCACCTCGGTGCGTAGCTTTAATGTCGAGAGCGGTATGCAGTTGACCATTAGCTAAGTACGATGTAACTTTACATTAGCTACACACGCGCAGCAGTTTGTCTACATTACTCATTGATCAAATAAGACTATAGTGGGACAAAAATTCGCTTTGGAGCAGGAGCATCAATAAGTTAACGTCGAGGACATACAATATTAATGGTTCATAAAGCATAGAACCCAGTGCCGTATATAAAGGTGGCTTTATATCTGGCTCTGTTAGAACCGGTTCTCGAGTGGAACCAGTTTCAATCCCCATCCGAGGCAGGTTGCTAACGTTAGCTAGCCAGCTTTGCTAACATCACTCTTACACATAGCTTACCTTTCTTTGTGCTTCCTTTCTAAGTGACGATAAAAGTTTGAAGTAGTCCCCACCGTCTCTGAAATCGAAGCACTGAAGTATTTAAAAGAAGTTGTATGCTTTCTTCTGGATGTTGTTTTACAAATATATTCTTTATGATTTTTGTAGCCGAATTGTATTACTGAAGATTTTGCAGACATCTTCTCCCGATCCCAGACAACCACAGCTCACTTTCTTGGGAGTGTGAGTGAAAGGGGGCGGGGAAGTGTGACAGCGGTAACAAAAACACGTAATTAGCCATGAGTCACAATATTGCTTGGATTTGAATCAGTACGTTTTACATCCAATAAAAGCAAGGATGTTAACAAAAAAATAGACAATATACTGACAATTTAGTGATTTTCCACAGTTATGGTCTTGACTGGTCTTGAAAAAAAGTATTGAGTCCTCAATGTCAGAGACCGAGACAAGACCGAGTACAAATGCGGTCGAGACCGAGACGAGACCGAGACCATCAAAAAGTGGTCTAGAGACCAAGAACGGTCTCGAGTACTACAACACTGATGCTAACACACATTTGGACCAGCCAGCTTCATTTTGAAAGAAGGTGCGGTGGACTGATGAAACAAAGATGGAGTTATTTGGTCATAACAAGGGTCGTTATGCATGGCGGCAAAAGAACACAGCCTTCCAAGACAAACACTTGCTACCAGTAAAATTTGGTTGAGGTTCCATCATGCTGTGGGTCTGCGTGGCCAGTGCCGGTACTGGGACTCTTGTTAAAGTTGAGGGTCGCATAGATTACACTCAATATCAATCAGCAGATACTGATATTATAATGCTGATAATTATAATGATAATGTAGAGGTATCAGTCACAAAGTTGAAGTTGCACCGGGGCTGGATATTTCAATAAGATAACGACCCAAAACACTGCTCAAAATCTACTCTGCTATAGGAGCGTCTAGAGGCTGTTATTTCTGCTAAAAGAGGCTCTACTAAATATTGATGTGATATTTCTGTTGGGGTGCCCAAATTTATGCACCTGTCTAATTTCGTTTTTGCACATTTTCTGTTCATCCAATAAACTTCACTTCACTAACGAAATATTACTGTGTCCTTCAGTTATTTGAAAGATCAAAATGAAATTGCTACACCCAATTATTTATACATGATAATCATGGAAATTGTCAGGGGTGCCTGAATGTTCGCATACAACTGTAAGTAACAATGTTCAAGCCTCTTGGTAACACTCATCCCAAATAAATCTAGTTGCATACCGCTGACGTGAGGAATGGTCGAAGTCTCCAGAAGAATGAAAGCTGTTTTTGTACAAATGTTCCCCACTTCAACCCCTTAATCCCAGAAACACACATTACAGACTGCAGACATTTTACTCACCAGCCTCCCAGTACTTTAATGGATCCAGCGCTGTACATAAAGGCTGTCTGTTTTTTGTCTGTTCTGGTCATAAAGTCTCTCATAGTGGTATAGATGGTCCGTGTCTTCCCAGTGAAATACGCCTTCTCATACATCACCAGCTGAAAACCACAGTGAACCACTTGTATGTGACCGTCCTCAGAGATCTCAGTTTTGTGATCACATTGACTGATGGAATTGTTTATTTATTACTTTGTGGAATAACATTTGTATAACAGTCTCACCTTTGGCTCAGCAGGTTTTTCCACTTTTGGCTCACCCTGAAATGAAATTATTAATTGGATTTAAACTTGATAAATTACAACTATCAATATAAAAATGAACGCTTCCTGCCATGTACAATGATGTTTAATTGGAAAAGTAATTTTTAAAATCTTGTGTGTTTTAGTTTAGACACCATCGAGTATTTTACCTAATTGTAAATACTAAATAAAGAAATGAAAAGTGAATAAAAGGAGGGGACACTTACAATTTTTAGAGGGTGCACAGATCCCACGTAGGGTTGTTCCACGCCCCAGGCTGCCGGGTTGGGGTATCCCCCCACCTCTAAGACACGATGTGGGCCCTGGAAGAAAGGCTCACCATACACCAACCATCTAAAGATAAGAGAACGTCACTACAAATGAAGAATGTCAGGCACAGACCATACCATTAAAAACAAAGTGAATAGCAGACCTAGCCAATACCACGTTATTACATCAACAAAGCAGACGTCTTGAGCGTCTTTACACCCAAGCTGAAATGTTATTCTTTTCAAATAATAAATCAAGTCAACTTTTGTAAAAGATCCTTATGTCTCTCGTGGCCAAAAATAATAATAATAAACAAACAGTTGTCAGAGTTGACTGCTGTGACTCACAGGCCCGCATTAATAATGATGGAGTTGGCTTTGATGGGGAAGCCGAAGATCCTGGCATCTTCGGACGTGTCTCGAAAGGTCACCTTCTTCCCCTCTGCATTCTCCTCTGGGAACAGACAGATCTCCGGAACACTGTAATCCTAATGGCAAAGAAAAGTGGAAGGTGGAATATCACGCTTGAGACACTTGGGGGCGCTAGTTCATCAGACAGCAGAGAGGTGCGCTGTGACCTGGGGCACATTCAGCAAGACAAAGTTTCAGACGGAACTAGGTGGAACAAACATGCCTCTCTAACATGGTGAGATGATCACTTATGGCATTTCAATTTGACCAGAGCCTGCAACATTTGAAAACCTTTACGTCTTCTCAGACTGACATTACTTGCGTCTAGTGGATCAATCTTTTGCCATTCTTTGGACCATAAAATAGACAGAGCCACATTTCTAATAAACACATTTTTGTGGTCATCCTAAAAGGTTTATGTCAATCCCACATTAATTTTCACAACAGTACATCTTCGTAAGGATTCTGGGTGACTCCTAATTTCTTCATCTTACCCTGACGGCTCTGCGTATTGACCCAATGATAAACCTCCTGGCTGGCTTGGCCTCCACCACGTCTCCTTCTTCCTCCTTCTCTCCATTCTGTCCGTTCTCTCCATTCTGCTGCTGTGCTCGTTCCTCCTGCTCAGGATTGATGAAGGGGTAGGTGATCTCTACATCCCCCTCGTCCAGAGCGATCTTCTCCCCCTTGAAGTTAGGCTTCTCGTAAAGGACCCAGCTGACAGTGAGAAATTAAGAGTGGTTGATAAAAAGCGGTAACAAAGTGTCTGTGGTTAAATTTGAAATGTTTTACATTTTATTTATTTAGCATGTGCACTTGTAGCTTGGTGGGACATCCATATTAAGTCAAATTTAGTTAATGAATTAGCGATCAGCAAAGGTACTGCTTGTTGAGAACAATTTATTTTAATGCTGATTGGCTGAAATATGTGTTATTAGAAGTCATATAACAACAGATAATATTTATCATATTCAAATAATTTTTGTTAACTGGCTTCAAGCCACCTGGAGTGTTTCTGGTATATGATTCCACAGCTAAGGCCTGAATACAGTTTCTCATCATTGTTTGCATTTTTAATAAATTAGAACACAAAGGATGGTACCTTATTCAAGACATGACAGGATGAAAGCAAACATGTACTTGATTTACATTTTAGTAATTAAGCAGGCGCTCTAATCCAGAGCCATTTACAATGAGTGTTCCCAGGACACAATTGGAAATGAGACACTTGTCTCAATGTGGTTTTCCCTGGTTTAATAAATAAAAAATAAAATACAAAAAATGAATGAAGAGCCTTTGTAAGTTTGAGAATTTCCTGAAGGTAGAGAGGAAGAGCTCCCCATGTTTCTCTGTAGGCAAGCACCATGGCCTTGTAGCAGATATGGGGCCCTATCTTGCACCAGGCGCAACGCAGCGCAAAGCCCGAATGCAAGTGTCTTTGCTAGTTTAAAACCAACGCATTTGTCAATTTTCCGTCCAGCGATGTCGTTTAAATATCAAATGCACCTGCACCCATCTTTGCGCCCATAGGTGTGCTGGTCTTACAGGGAGGTGTGTTCAGGATAATTCTTGGCGTAGTGCTATCTTGAGTGATCGCGCCATTGACCAACAAAAAAAAACAGCAAATAAGTAAAATGCACCTAGGCGTATGTACAGCGTGCGCACACTATGCTGGTTACACACACACAAGGAAGCGAAGCTGCACGCAAACATGCAAAAGATAAAAAAATATATATTACTGTGCAAATCCGCCATCATAATAGCAATGCAGCACAGTTGAACACTAGATGAGCAGCTACATTCTGAAATAGTTGTAGTGGTTTGCTGGCACATGCCGAGAGTCCTACCAAGATTGAGTTGCAGTTATCCAGACATGAGATGACGAATGCCTGGAGTACCGGTGCTGCTAATGTTATAAAGTATAAACCTGCAGGAACGATTCACAGGCTTGATGTTAGCAGAGAACAACAGGGTATTGTCCAGGGTCAGGCCAAGGTTCTTTGCACTCTGGGTGGACAACACTGTGTACCTATCAACTGTGACGGATCCCACAGAGGACTTCCTATGGAACATGAACAGCTCAGTCTTGTCAGGGTTGAGCTTGAGGTGGTGTGCTGACATTCAAACAGAAAAGTCAGACAGGCATGCAGAGATGCATGTTTTCACTTGGGTGTCAGAAGGAGGGAAGGAGAAAAATAGTTGAGTGTCATCTGCCGAGCAAAGCAGTGATAGGAGAGGTTATGATGAACAGTTCTGGGGCCTCATGTATAAAAGATTGCGCAGCTTACATACCAGAAGATGGCGTACGGCCAAAACTGGAAAAGTACCTATGCACAGAAAAATTCACATGTATAAAACCGGTCGTACGCCAGGTCCTGCGCACCTTTCCTTTATAAATCACAATCAACGTGAGATTGAACGCACGTGAACGAGCCACTGACCCCGCCGTGCCTCCTCCCATAAATGAATATACAAATAGCCTATATATGCGCCCCTTAGGTCATTTCTTTGCCTGAAATACAATGGCTGAACATTTTCACAGACTGTGAGGTGAAACATGGCCTATCATCAGGAATTAGGAGGAAAAAAAGTTGGCGGAGTGGAAAACTGTCACTAGGGCCGTAAATGTTTTGGAGAACCGGACCATGGTCACACATCATAATCAGGCAGTGCCAACGGCCTTTCAGCTGTCGTATGGTCCGCTCCAACACTGACCAAGCCCCCTATATGTACATCATTGTAATGCTGCTTTTGCTCATTTTGGGGGTTTGTGAGCAGGGTGAGGTGCCAAGTTTGCAACGGGTAACCACGGTCACCTACGGGTATACATTAACCACATACTCAGATGCAAATACAAGATCATTGCCTTATTTTACCGTATAGCCTAATGATTATAAATTACATTTATTACCAATAAGCCAACCATCCTGCACAGCCCCTGCTTGCGACAACATTTGTCAAACACATTTGCGCATTACAGATCACTTGCACATTAAGTGTTTTCTGTTCACATAAGCAAATTCATTATGGTGCCCTAATAGCAATGTGAGTGCAGTCGATGCCTCAGATTACATTTGGAAATCGGCTCATCGCTGCGAATTGCAGATTAATGTTGGCCTGCTCACCAACAGTGAAGGGAAATTTTGTGTACCTGGGTGACATGCGGATGAGGCCGTTCCATACAGCTGCCATGGCGCGGCTCAGAGATGGTTGGGAAATGCCTGACCAGTCAGCCAGCTCTCTCTGAAAAGCGCCAGTTGCGAGAAAGCCCAGTGTGGTGAGAACTTGCAAAGGGACAGGTAACGCGTGGTTCCTTCCTGTCTCACGTTCTAAAGCCGGCCCAAGCTCAGCACAGAGTTCCAACAGGATAATCCTTGGCAACCTGAATCTACGGGCCAGCAAATCAGTTTGGTCTCTGAATACACGCTTTCTCGTTATTCTCCTATTTGCAATGTCTTCTAGCAGTGCCAGAGCAGCCATTGCGCATAGCAGCATGATTTACGCGTCCTTTTATAGGCTAAACCTAATTTCCCAACCCTTGTTCACTTATTTACACATAATCCACAGAATCAATTGAGCATCAACAGTGAGTGATTTTGCACAACTGTTACTGGAGGTGGCGTCATGCCTCCTGTGCGTTATGGATGAGCCAAAGTCAGGCTCACAGAGACAATTGCATTTTCCCATGCCAGTCTTGTAGCTGCACAGTGAGTATATATTTCATCTGTGGTAAGTAATCTGTGCTGTATGCAATGTTAACCATATAGAGAGGGTGACATGCATTTCCTGAATGATTTGTCGTTCGTTTGACACCCTCAATTTTAACAGAAGTTATTGAGTGGTAGCAGATTAAGGTAATAGCATTTCCCATTTGGGTTTTGGCATTTTGATGTGAGTCATCCACATCAATGATCCAACTTTTATTAGCGGATGCAATTATGTTTTTAGAATAGTCAACGTCATAAACGTATGACAGTAACTTTAGTGGACACTTTATATTACATCACACCATGTGCGTGGAAACCAGCGTATGCAAGCTTTTCGTGCGTATGCAATGTTTATACATGAAGCCCCTGGTGAGGGTAGTCCAAAAACATCTTCTTCTGTGACTGAGAGTTCTGAAAACCAAAGGATTGTGTAGAAACAAGAATACAAATAAGAGGCATAGATAATGGGGATCTCCATATATAATAATATGTGACATAAATAATAATCATGACAGGCCAATCCAAACAGGTTTGACATTTCTACAAAAGTTTTGTAAGCCATTCTCACATGCAGAAAGTCAGAAACAAAGACGGATATGGGGACAAAAAAATAATAGAGCGAGAGACCCACATGCTTAGATGATTTTTGATGCTAATAAATGCTGTCATATTATAGTTCACAGAGGTGGCTGTTCTAGGACACGGGATAATTGAGTCAGCAAGTTCAGACCTATTTTCAACTGATTTAGAAAAACAACCTCAACTTCACACATGTTGTGTCCTTTCTAGTCTTCATCTCAAAAGCCACTGAAGGAGAAGTTTAGAAATGCCATTTAATTTTATATTATTTATATTATGTTAAGATTTTTTTCTGAGATGGACATAAGAAAGTGAACAGTATGATATTAATAGATCCCCTATGCTTCACTAAGGTACTAGGTTGTAAGAGACAACTATTATATTTTTTGTAATAATATGATGCACAAGTAGGCCAAATGTCATTGTGTCCTTGAGCAAGTCACTTCACCCTAAGTTGCTCCAGGGGATGTTCCTGAGTAAGTCACTCTAGATAAGACTGTCTGCTAAATGACAAACATTTTAAATGCTTTAAATAATTAAACTTCATAATGAAAAGTATCCGTTTCCCCTCTCTAAATGTTTCATAATTTATGAGTTGTGTTTTAAATTTTCCACAAACGCAACTCAGAGTGGTTTCGAGAGGGCTAAAGATTGACATATTGTCCTCTATGCAAATGTTGCCAAACTGTTTTTAACCACCGTCCAACAAGGAAATATTGCCTGGAATCTGCATTCACAATAGAAAACTCAGTATTACAACATTTTGGAATGAAACAGCTAAATTGAGACGCTGTGACATTAGCGCTATTATAATTAGAGTCTGAAACTATAACAGTGGGGACAAAGGTAGAAAGATATACAAATGTTTTGATAAAATATGGAAAGTGTTCATTCAGATAGCTGATAAAAAGTCAGAACAAGATGGTGTAAGACAGCTGGAAAAGCTCCATCTGCAGGGCACACATCCAATGCAGCTGTTATACTGCATACCGATGCCCTAATTAATTAATTCTCTGGAAAATGAAAGGATTATAGCGTGTATTCATACTTGGTATAATTATCTACAACTTAACTCCATGTATTAGTGTAGTGTGCAAAGGCATTTAGAAAATTAGTCTGCTGTTAAGTGAGCTGGCTGGCACAATTGACGTTTGTGTGTGAGTGCCAGATCTCAATGACCAGTGCAACAGCATTGGTGTGGAGCACAGGTGAACACAGACTGACATATATGAAGACTTCGGTACTAGTGATGGAAAATTTACCTTCTCGATTATAGACAGATGCAGTTATGGCAGCGCTGGACAGCCTTTGGGTTGGAGACTAAACTTGCAGTTCTGGACTGTACATGAATACTCTCCCATGTTTACATTCACTTTTACCATTAGGGTGAATGGTTCTACTAGACATTGTGGGAGAAATGTATTAAACCATGTACATGCTAAATCTGAAAGGTACATCTCATCCCTTTTGCCTTTGTTCCTCTTATTTTTTGTAGTTTGATTATAAATGATTGATTGGCATGAGGGGAAATCACCTATTATGGGAAGTGACCAGAACACCTTTCTGTGATACGCTGTTTGGCTGGTGTCTCCTTAGGCAAGTGTTAGATCCCATTTCTACTGCAAAAGACTCAACAAATGGACACTCATCACTCTTCACACCTTGAAGGAACAACTACGTGATCTGCTCTCAGATATTTGTACTTGCTAAGCCTCTCATCTGAACATTTATATACAGTATGCATGAACAGAACTGTGCAAAAATCTTCGGCACAGGTAAAACAAACCAGTAGACCGAATGTGCTTTCAAAAACAATGCAATGAAAATGCCATATATATGAACATTGCTGAACCACACCCACAAAAATGTTGCATGCCACACCCTTACCTTAAGGCTGGTTGTCCTTTGCCCAGTTTAATTCTTTCTACACCCATTTCCGTTTCAGTTAATCAGTTTGGATCAACTCATTATGTCATTGATCATTAGGCTCTGTTTGTTTTCTTTGTTTCAACATACACTGACCTACAGTATATACATACAAGCTACTCAGTTTTTTTCTGTAGTAGTCTATTATATATACTACATTCTTCAACAGTACAACAATAATTGAATGTATCATTGCATTTTTGGTAATGTTTCTATTTTCTAACTGTCACACCAATGAGGAAGACAAAGAAATACACTGCTCAAAAAAATAAAGGGAACACTAAGATAACACATCCTAGATCTGAATGAATTAACTAATCGTATGAAATACTTTCGTCTTTACATAGTTTAATGTGCTGACAACAAAATCACACAAAAATGATCAATGGAAATCAACTTGATCAACCCATGGAGGTCTGGATATGGAGTCACACTCAAAATCAAAGTGAAAAACCACAATACAGGCTGATCCAACTTTGATGTAATGTCCTTAAAATAACCTCCACATGCCCGTATGACCTCCCTACAATGCCTGGGCATGCTCCTGATGAGGTGGCGGATGGTCTCCTGAGGGATGTCCTCCCAGACCTGGACTAAAGCATCCACCAACTCCTGGACAGTCATTGGTGCAACGTGGCGTTGGTGATGGAGCGAGACATGATGTCCCAGATGTGCTCATTCGGATTCAGGTCTAGGGAACGGGCGGGCCAATGCCTTCCTCTTGCAGGAACTGCTGACACACTCCAGCCACATGAGGTCTAGCATTGTCTTGCATTAGGAGGAACCCAGGGCCAACCACACCAGCATAGGGTCTCACAAGGGGTCTGAGGATCTCATCTTGGTAATGGCTTTCAGGCTACCTCTGGCGAGCACATGGAGGGATGTGCAGCCCCCCAAAGAAATGCCACCCCACACCATTACTGACCCACTGCCAAACCGGTCATGCTGGAGGATGTTGCAGGCAGCAGAACATTCTCCACTGTGTCTCCAGACTCTGTCACGTCTGTCACATGTGCTCAGTGTGAACCTGCTTTCATCTGTGGAGAGCACAAGGTGCCAGTGGCGAATTTGCCTATCTTGGTGTTCTCTGGCAAATGCCAAACGTGTAACACTTTATTTTGAGACTCCATCTCTAGATGCTCTACATATTATCTGCATACTGTCAACAACATTTTAACAAACTATCTACTAACCCTAACCCTAACCCTAATCCTAACCTTAACCATTCCCCTTATGTTAAACCTAACCTTAACCATAACCCTAAAACATATTCTAAACTTACCCCTACCCTTAATATACACAATTAGTTGCTTAACAACAGATGGTTTGTTGATAGTTTGTTGATAGTCATATCATCAACAAACTATATGTAGAGCACATACAGATGGAATGTCAGACTCTCCAAATAAAGTGTAACCGCCAAACGTCCTGCACGGTGTTGGGCTGTAAGCACAACCCCCACCTGTGGACGTCGGGCCCTCATACCACCCTCATGAAGTCTGTATCTGACCATTTGAGTGGACACATGCACATTTGTGGCCTGCTGGAGGTCATTTTGCAGGGCTCTGGCAGTGCTCCTCCTTGCACAAAGGCGGAGGTAGCGGTCCTGCTGCTGGGTTGTTGCCCTCCGACGGCCTCCTCCACTTCTTCTGATGTACTGGCCTGTCTCCTGGTAGTGCCTCCATGCTCTGGACACTACGCTGACAGACACAGCAAACCTTCTTGCCACAGCTCGCATTGATGTGCCATCCTGGATGAGCTGCACTACCTGAGCCACTTGTGTGGGTGGTAGACTCCGTCTCATGCTACCACTAGAGTGAAAGCACCGCCAGCATTCAAAAGTGACCAAAACATCAGCCAGGAAGCATAGGAACCGAGAAGTGGTCTGTGGTCACCACCTGCAGAACCACTCCTTTATTGGGGGTGTCTTGCTAATAGCCTATAATTTTCACCTGTTGTCTGTTCCATTCGCTCAACAGCATGTGAAATTGATTGTCAATCAGTGTTGCTTCCTGAGTGGACAGTGTGATTTCACAGAAGTGTAATTGACTTGGAGTTACATTGTGTTCTTTAAGTGTTCCCTTTATTTGTTTGAGCAGTGTATATTTATAGCTAGATTTGTGTTAAAAATGTTTAGTGTCTAAGAATTTAGCACAGTACTGTATATGTATTATTAATATATTCACCCCATACAATGAACCCCTATCTCTGACCTGCACCTGTCCATCATGTATATAGAAATCTCTGAAATTGGTGTAAAGTTTTATCTCTGTATCTATTCTATTAACCCTTAAAGGTCTAAGGGGTCTTAGGTCCGCTTGGCACACAGTTGACTTTTTGGCCTCTAGAAAGGTCATACTTTGACCTACAGTGAAGTGCCTTATGGTTTTGGATTCAGAAGACCCATGGCTACAACATGGATGAATGAAATCCATCATCCTGGGTCATTGAATTTTATGTTTTATTCAATATGTATCCCAAAAATCTAAAGAACGTATGTATTTTTTATTGTTTTTTACATGTAAAAGCATGTTATCTATAGTGCACAAGGCATTTTATTGCTTATTGTCAAGCCCCCAGGGGTCCTGGACCAGTGTGCAATGTTTGGGGGCCATACAATCAAGTCAACATCTAAATGCTACACTCATTTCTAACTAGATTTCTACACGTTTTTAAAACCCAGCTAAATTCCAACTCCAAAACATGTTGTTTTATGCAGGATGATGTCCTATGTTATTGAAAAATTGGTTATTTTGTCATTTTCACTTCCTACTTCCTGTCTGTGATATTTTTAGTCAAAACGAAAGACCATTGTCGGCTTTGAGGCGCGATATCTCCGGCTGTGAGTAACACACAGAGATGTGCCACCACTCATTATTTGCGTCTAATTCAAAATAAAGCTGAAATAAAAAAGTAACAAAATAAAATTAAAACAGGTCTCTGAGTGTTGCCTTACATCATAGTACCAGGATGAAACTTGTATTTTGTATTGTTTTATTGTTTCCTTTGTTAGACATGAAGTCAACTTGATCTCTGTACTTTCAGATTAGATATGCCTTCAACTGGGGCAAAACCCAAAACCTACAGAAAATGTTGTTTCCTCGTGTGCAGACTGTGTAAACTCTGCTACACAATTTATCCTCTGTGTCCAAGTACAGAATTCTTTAGCAGTCTAGAAAGTCAATGTATTCTATTCTGTTGCCCTTGTCAATGATCACCATTTATTAACTTAACACTACTATTACTAATCAATGAACAACACTAGACCAGTATCACCACTCAAACAAACTGAAAGACCTTCTGTTGAGACAGGTAGTTTTAACAGAACACATTCACAACAAATGTTATGTGCTAAATCTGCCAAAAACACCAGGGGCCTCATGAATAAAAAGATTACACAGCGTACATACTGTACCAGAAGATGGAGTACGGCCAAAACTTGAAAAGTACCTACGCACAGAAATATTCACATGTTTGAAAATGGTTGTACGCCAGGTCCTGTGCACCTTTCCTTTATAAATCACAATCAACATGAGATTGACCTCACGTGAACGAGCCACTGAACCTGCCTTGCCTCTTCCAATAAATAAATATACAGATGGCTTATAAATGCGCCCCTGAGGTCATTTCTTTGTCTGAATTAAAATGGCTAAAAACGCAAAAAAGATACATTGCACAGACATTGAGATCAAGGTTCTAACAGCAGAGGTGGAGGCGAGGAAATGTTTGGCGGCCTGTCACCAGGTATTAGCAACAACAAAAAAGTTTGGTGGATTGGAAAACTGTCACTAGGGCTGTATATACTGTGGGTTCGGAGAACTGGACCAGGGCAGAAATAAAAAAGAAATGGTCCAATGTAAAATTAGAGATTAAGAAACGAGTAGTGGCGCATCGTAACAGCACAAGCACTTAAAAAAAATCCTATGCGACACGAAGCGGTTTTCTATTATGTATCATTTCACTGTGTGGGGAATTGGGAAATTGGTGCCTGCTCCAGCTGCAGGCGCCCCTGCTTGCTGAGATGATGCGGTGTACAGAAGCTGTGTGAAACGAGAAAAGGGGAGGGGGCGCAGGGGACAGTTCACCTCTGGGTCTTCCAAATGGAACGGACAAGAGGGGGAATGGGCGATCCACTGTATTCACCTTACTTTCAAAAAAATCTGAGCAGAGATTGTTAGAGATCTTTTGTTAGAGAACTTTTGTTAGAGAACTTTTGTTAGAGAACTTTGCGTTCATTAGTTCTCAGCTCCCCGCTTGCATTTATATTTCTGATTGACTATATATTGTGATTAAATCACAAAACTTTTGGGGAAATGGATTTGCTTAAATCAGGCAAACTGTGGTTCGTGTTAGCCCATGTATTTACAGCAGAATTCTCCCCAGCATGAGCCTTCAGGTGGGCTTTTGCATATGTCTGTATGTGTTTGTGTTTGTGTTGAGGGGGTATGCCTAGGCTACAAGACAACTGGACAACTGCAATTTAATGTAATGTTAATATTTCCGAGTAGGCTTATTTGTTATTTTCCCATAACATGTGCTTTGAGTAATGTGCCAACATGCTGTCTGATAGAAATGCCTGGAGCTGAACCCCCACTGAGCCACACTATGAGGATGAGCCTCTGTCTGGGGGGGGGGGCCTTGAAGTGGGATCTCGCCCAAGGTGTAATTCAATGAAGAACCACCACTGGTGGCAGCTACAGGTGAGGGGTTGGGAGCACCACAGGAGGAAATTGTGACTGCAATTATCGGCGAGGCACATATATCTGGAGTTCTGCCAGCATGTGAGGGGGACTCAAACATTCATCCTGGTAAGTGTGAAATACACCACAACTCAGACAAATTTAAAGACCAGTTACAAAAAAAAACATTTCTGTCCAAATTACGCGCAAGAAGCAGTCTGAACCAACTGATGTAATGTTGTTATTTTAGATAATGTGAAAGTGATATTCCGGCACGAGGGATACCCAGGAGAAGAAGGGGAAGAGGGGGGACCATGTGTGGCCAGCACCTCCACGGCAGGGGATAGACTGTGCACTGGATCGGCTGTGCCTCATGCCTCCGCTGCCAAGGGAGCCAGACTGGCCGTGTCCTCACCAATGCCTTGTGGGAAATAGTGAGAGAATTAAGACGAGTTAATGATGGGCTGACTGACTTATGTGACGCAATAAAGAACTAAAAAAAGAAATGCACCTTGTCTTGCTTTTTCACATTCTGTGTATGACCTCGGACCATCATTGTACCGTCGCTCTAGCTCATTCTGGGGGTTTGTGAGCGGGGTGAGGAGCCAAGTTTGCAATGTGTAACCATGGTTACCTACAGGTATACATTAACCACATACTCAGATGCCAATAGAAGACCATTGCCTTATTTTACCACAACCTAATGATCATAAATGAAATATATCACCAATAAGCCAGACATCCTGCACATCCCCTGCTTGAAGTCTGTTCCCACACTGCTATTTCGCAGGATTAATGAATCATGAGTAGAACAAGGCCGCCGTGCCACAACATTTGTCAAACACATTTGTGCATCACAGATCCCTTGCACATTCATAGAGTGGAATAGTTTTCTGTTCACATAAGCAAATTCATTATCAGATGGTGGGTGCCCTTATAGCAATGTGAGTGCAGTCGATGATTCCGATTACATTTGGACATCGGCTCATCGCTGCAAATTGTAGTTTAATGTTGACCTGCTCACCGACAGTGAAGTCGAAATTGTATGTGCCTGGGTGACATATGGATGAGACTGTTCCATACAGCTGACATGATGCGGCTCAGGGATGGTTTGGAAATGCCTGACAGGTCAGCTAGCTCTCTCTGGAAAGCCCCCTTGCGAGGAAGCCCAGTGTGGTGAAAAATTGCAAGGGCAGAGGTAACGCGTGGTTCCTTGCTGTCTCCCGTTCTGAAGCAGGCCCAAGCTTAGCACAGAGTTCCAACAGGATAGCCCTCATTGTGGGCCAGAAAATCAGTTTGGTCTCTGAATACACGCTCTCTCCGGATTCTCCTATTTGCAATGTCTACTAATAGTGCCAGAGCAGAGATTACGCATCAAGTATAGCATCATCTTTTACGCGTCCTTTAATAGGCTACACCTAATTTCCTACACCTTGTTCACTTATTTACACATAATCCACAGGATTAATTCAGCATCACACGTGAGTGATTTAGCCCACATTCTTCCATGCCAATCTTGTAGTTGCACAGCACAGCAAGTATATATTTAATCTGTGGTAAATAATCCATGCTGCGTGCAATATTAACCATATAAAGAGGGTGACATGCATTTCCTGAGTAATTATTTCATTAGTTTTACACCCTCAAGTTTAACAGAAGTTATTAAATGGTGGTGGATTAAACAGTTAATAGCATTTCACGTTTGGGTTTTGGCACTTTGATGTGAATCATCCACATCAATGATCAAACTTTTATTAGCGGAGGTAATTGTTTTTTGAATAGTCAACATCATAGATCTATGACACTAACTGTAGTGTATACTTTATTTTGTAATGTTTGGTAAATTCCAGCACTTTTCAGTTAGAATTCGCCATGTTACAGAGCCAGACATGAATGTGCGGCCCGTCCGCAAACGTCTGCTCAAACCCTTCTGTGACGGTCCCCACCAGTAATTTTTATACATTACAATGTGTGCGTGAAAACCAGCGTACGCAAGACTTTTGTGCGTATGCAACATTTATACATGAGGACCCAGATTTTTTCAGGTGCTTTTTATGTGCTGCTTAATTGACTGCTACAGCATGTGTATGTGGGTTTTTGTAGCATGTATTTAACATTAGGTTTCCCTTGAAGATGTGTCAAATTACTGATAGTTTCAACCTTAGTTCAAACACACAGGTTTGTACAGTACATGCACACACACGCACATGTACGCGCACACACATACACACACACAAGCATGCACACGCAATCAGTAAACTGTGAACAACAATGGAAAGATTGTCAATTTAATAAAGCGACCGAGAACGTCTGTCATTGGTGCCCATCCCAGTAGCACAAACACCTTTTTGCAGATGACTCAATCTGCTAATAAAGTATGTAAACTGTTTGAGGTTGGGCAGATGTTGTGATATGAGGAAAATGTATTTGTGGTTTTACAACTGCCAAACATAAGAACTAGTAGTAATAATAATAATTAATTCAACTTATATAGCACTTTTCAAGGAACCCAAAGCACTTTACATAGTGAGGGGCAAAGTCCACCTTATCCACCACCAATGTCTATCACCCACTTGGGTGATGCACAGCAGCCATTTTGCGCCAGAACAAAGTGGAGAGTTGAGTAGTAATATATGCCAATTAACAAAGTGGAGAGTTGAGTAGTAATATATGCCAATTAACAAAGTGGAGAGTTGAGTAGTAATATATGCCAATTAACAAAGTGGAGAGTTGAGTAGTAATATATGCCAATTAACAAAGTGGAGAGTTGAGTAGTAATATATGCCAATTAACAAAGTGGAGAG
>JACXGM010014702.1:6868-21980 GCA_016801145.1 Umbra pygmaea | reverse complement strand
TTACCATGTGACTACACTGTTTATAGGTGTGTAATTACCATGTGACTACACTGTTGATATGTGTGTAATTACCATGTGACAACACTGTTGATACCAATGTGACTACACTGTTGATAGGTGTGTAATTACCATGTGACTACACTGTTGATAGGTGTGTAATTACCATGTGACTACACTGTTGATACCATGTGACTACACTGTTGATATGTGTGTAGTTACCATGTGACTTCAATTTTGATTGGTGTAATTACCATGTGACTACACTGTTGATACCATGTGACTACACTGTTGATAGGTGTGTAATTACCATGTGACTACACTGTTGATAGGTGTGTAATTACCATGTGACTCCACTGTTGATATGTGTGTAGTTACCATGTAACTACAATGTTGATAGGTGTGTAATTACCATGTGACTACACTGTTGTAAGGTGTGCTGTTATCAGCTGATGGTGACAGTTTAACTCAGGTTTCCTATCTGATTGTCAATTGGTGGGGTCGGTTATGGACAGTATCAATGGGAAAAGTCTGGATATGGGTACCAGTTTTGTTTAGCAGTCTTATGGCTTGTGGGTAGAAGCTGTAATATTGGCCTATGTTCTAATGCTCTGGTACCATTTACCTGATGGCAGTAGAGTGAACAGTATGTGGTTTGAATGACTGGAGTCTTAGACAAGTCTCTGCACCTTTCTCTGCCAACATCTGGTGTAGAGGTCTTAGATGATGGTTAGCCTGTGATGTACTGGGCTGACAGATTGAATGCAGAGAAATCCCCCAAAATGTCACCCTGCATTGCATTCAAATTGTGCATTAGTACTCTTGTGTTTGTGAGCCATGAAAAGGTTAATCTAAAAAGGTAATCTGTATGGTGTGACATTTTCCTACATGAATTACACATCTCCAGAAAAATATCAGTGTTTTCTTTCAAATGGTATCATACATATGATATGCCAGAAGTATAGCACCCTGTATTCCACTGCTGGTTTGCTTCTAAAGCTAAGCAGGGTCGGGCCTGGTTAGTCCCTGGATGGGAGACCAATGCTGCTGGAGGCCCAGTAGGGGGCACACTTCCTTCTGGTCTAAAGATAATTACCAATGCTCCAGGGCAGTGATGGGGACATCTGCCCTGCATATTGTGCGGTCTTATGGATGGGATTTTTAATGGGTGTCCTGACTCTGGCGTCACTAAAGATCCCATGGCTCTACTCGTGAGAGTAGCAGTGTTAACCCCGGTGTCCTGGACTAATTTCAAATCTGGCCCTAATACCATCATGGCAACCTAATCATCCTCAGCTTTCAATTGGCTCTTTTATCTCCTTCCCTCCCCCAACTTCTCCCCAGGCTGTTGCTGTAAATGAGAAGCTATTCTCAGTCAACCTGCCTGGTAAAATAAAGGTAAACTAAACTAAACATTTGCATCTCTTGGCTTTAGGTCCAGAGCTGCGAGCAGTTAGATTTGAGTGTGTCATTCTATGCAGAAATTGACATTGTAAACAATATTCTCAATGGGTTAGTTAGCCTACCTGGTAAATAGAATACAAATCACAAATTGATATAGCCACTCTTACAATTCTGGTAGTTGATCTTAAGAGGATGTTCAGATGTTGAATGTTGATATGTTTCTGACATGTTTCCAAGATCTAAAATGCAATTTAAAGTTTGTATTAAACCATTAATAACCTTTTTGGGTTATACCAACCCTGAGAAGGTTGTTATTGAACAGGGGACTCTGGACTTCTGTTCTGCTTTTTTTGTAATGTCCAGGGGGCATTGCAAGGATCTGGCCTCTCGGGCTAAGCTCTGCTCTGTCAAATAGATATTGATATTTCAGGCAAACAGTTTCTTTTCAATTAGCCAAAGGGCAGATTCAGAGGATGAGAAGGGATTCATTGATAACTATATATTGCATGGTATCATCTGACCGTACCTCTTTGAGCCAGAGTCCAGGGAGGACCAGTCGGCCCGGCCAGCAGCCCCCACGAGGTGTAGAGAGAAGGGGTCTGACTGGTTAATGTTCCGCAGTGCCAACAGAAGAAGAATTGCTGTGTTGCTGTGACTGCAGTTTCTTTTGGCTACAATTCCTCTGCCTGAGGAAAACACTGATGGAGATGCTGAGTGCCAGTGTTCATGAACACATTGTTAGTTCTGGAGACCACTGTTGGCAGTTGGAGAAGGCAGCCTAAGGACTGGCAGGGGCAGATCAAAATTACCGTTAATAGTATGTGTGCTTTCTGAAATGGGTCATCATCCCCTCAGTTACATGACATGTTTTCTTTATGTACTGGAAATGTAAAGTGGCATGATAAGGAAATGATTTCAGCGTGAGTAAAATAATATCTATAGGAGAGTTTGTAGTGAATAGTTGCAATTTTGCACAACTCTGCCAGTGGCTACTTTTTTTCATTACAATATTGTTGTTTTTATATTCCTATAGAGGCGCCACTGTTTGGCCGCCTAACATTTTGTTGTTTTTGTTGTTATTCTCATTAGGTGGACGTTTCCATCCGAAGATTGCCAGTATGTTGGTTTCCAAGAGGCCTGTAGATCCCATGAGAAGCTGTTAATGTGCAAGCGGTTGAATGGTTCTGTATAATGTTCTAATGAATGAGACATTCTACATTTCTGTCGATTTACATACTGTGAGTCTGAAATGTATTTGCACACAGACATGTGCATACAAATACAATACTAACTAGATGGTAATTTTCCAAGGAGAATTGTGGGACAGCTTAGAAGGAGGAAATAGCAGTAGTAATAGAAGTAGTAGCAGTACTATTAGTATTTGTAGTACTAGCAGTATTAGTGGTAGTGTTAGTAGTAGCGCTAGTAATAGTATTAGTCATACTAGCGGTATTAGTGTTGGTAGTAGTAATAGTAATACATTTGAGCTTTACCAGTAAAGTTACTGGAGCTTGTTTTAACACCATACAGTTTTGGGTTGTACATTGGTATCTTTATACATGGTACATGTCTTTGAAATATTTGAAGTGTAAGCAATCTTTGAAGTTTCAATTGTCTTCCAAGTGTTATTGTTTTTTGAATCTGTAAAATTACTGTCAGAATTGTTATAAAGGGTGTTTGTGGTTCGACTTGTCGAAAGAAATAGCGGCAAATATATTGTATATACAGTATATAATGCCAACTGGCAGGATATCCAAACAATGAAACTGTAGATCAAAATAAAAGGAACACAGCTAAACAGTACCGAGTGGGGCTAAACTGGAAGAATCTGTTCAGAGTAAAAAACTTGCCCACTTGCCCACTACAATAAAGTAGGCCATGACATTCGGAGCAACAGTGGAGCAGAACAGCAGCTAGTGGCACTAAAACCTGAACGCAGATACTTGTGGCAGTAATGGAATCCCGCCTCGGTAGAGGAACACCTGTCATGAAAACACGTCATTTGATAACCACCAAATATGCAGCATGCAATGTTCGCCACAGTTATAATACAAGCTATTTGGTAGCTTAAAAACGGTAAGGAACTAAACCTTTCCGCAGGACATCCACATAATCGAGTAAACACCTACGGGAACATTTTTCTGACCTAACATTAAGCATACCTTCACACCAGCTAAACAGGTTGCAACCTACCTTCTAGTTGGCTAGTAGTGTTACGGGGAATGAGACCAACCAAAACAGTGTTATTTAGGGCACTTACTGATTAGGTAATCAGGTTCAGCTTGGTGTAACCCTTAGCAACGAGACAGTGGCTACCTGCTATCTGTCACATATGTAATGGTTCATTTCCTGTTATCTTTATGCTCATCTGCTGTAACATATTGGAATGCAAACTGGGGACACCAAGGGTCATTTTACTCTGTGATACTTCCCAGAATAAATCGAAGAATACTTGAGCCGAGTTAATATTTTACATTATAAACCAGGTAGGGATGCTATTGATTGATCACGATCGATTAATTGATCGTTAAGAATTTAATCGATTCAATCAAGATCTGAAAAACAAACAACGGATTGTTTCCCATTATATTCTGTCTATGAGTAGAATTGTGTATTTTCACTGAAGCGCCACCAGGGGGCACAAATTCTGATAATGCCGAGAGAAGCATCAGCATTGAGTCTGCTAACCTAGTGCTGCTGGCATTAACATTATGACACATGATGAGGGAACCGCGGTTGCTTTTGCACTTAATGCCAACTTTTATTGCACAGATCTCTGGGCCCGAAAAAACAACAACATTAATCAATATCTCTCTCTTCCTCATGCACTCGCTCGTTGAGTAGACTGCACATTTATACATATTGTGCATGTGTTTTGGGTACTGTTCTTGAAGATTTCTGCACTTTCAATGGCTGCACTCTCAGTGGTTTTAGTGCCGGGGTTTGAGGAGGCTCTGACACACGGTGGCAGGTGAATGGAGCGTAGACCGGATGCTGGATATTGCGTAGTGTCCTACTGGGGTTCTAGTGCCGCGGCTGCTGCCGAGTATGAGCAGGAGAGAGCTGAAACCCGTGAACTTGATTTGCAGCGTGAGAGAGAGGCGTAAGGCGAGTGCAGGCTGGCTACTGTGGTGGTGGCGGGAGGTCGGCATGGAGGGAAGTTCGGATGGGAGTGTGGGGGGTTCTGGTGTGGCGGTAGGGTTTGAGGAGTCAAGTTATGTTCGGAGGAAGAATAAGCGTGCACGGAAGAAAGAGGGTGGTGAGAGTAGTTCGGGAGATGGTGAAGGGCCGGCACTTGGTGGTGGGGAGCAGGGGTATAAGGTGATTGTGATGTTTTCAGCCCCGACAGGTAAGGTGTTGCACCCAATGTCACTCACAGCGGCAATTAGGGATCAGTTTGGGAGGGTGAAGGATGCTAGGTGTTTGAGTGGTGGTAGGGTGTTGGTGTTGTTGGAGTTTGGAGGGCTGTTGTTGAGTAGGGTGCACATAGGGTTTCTTAGCTTTTATGTGAGGGAATATGTGCCGCCGCCACTGAGGTGTTTTAATTGTCAGTGTATGGGGCATGCGGCTGCTTTGTGAAGAGGGCAGGTTTGGTGTGGTCGGTGTGGGGGTGCGCACGAGTATGGTAAGTGTGGGGTAGGCGAGGTGTTGTAATTGTGGTGGGGAGCACATTGCTGTGTTCGGGGGGGTGTAGTTCAGAAGAGGGCAGCAGAGGCACAACGGGTTAAGCTGGTGGATAAGGTCATGTATGCAGAAGCAGTGTGGAGAGTGAGGGGACTTGGGGTTGGTGTGCAGGTGGATATGGAGTGGGTTGTAGGCCCGGTGTCGGAGAACAGTTTGGGTATTCACAAAGTGGTGTTGTCTGAGACGTGTAAGCATGAGTGTGTGGTTGGTAAGTATTCGTTGGTGGTGGGCAGGGTTGAGTTTTTGGCATTTCTGTGTAGTGTGGTGAATGTTTGTAGTCCGGTTAAGGGATGAAATGCTAGGATAGTTGTTGTGGTGGGTGCTGCTAGGGAGTTTACGGGTGTCACTGAC
Organism: Umbra pygmaea; assembly: GCA_016801145.1. Taxonomy (NCBI): domain Eukaryota; kingdom Metazoa; phylum Chordata; class Actinopteri; order Esociformes; family Umbridae; genus Umbra; species Umbra pygmaea. Next base: position 16,544 of record JACXGM010014702.1, on the reverse strand, counting down.
GTCACGGGGGAGATGAAGGTGGAGGTTCACGAGTTGATGAAGAGGAAGGGGGAGGGTAGGTAGTGGGATGTGGGGGGGTAGTGGGCTGTATTTGAATTTTCTAGGGTGGTGGGGTGTGGCGGGTGGAGTTGAATTGGTTGGTCCGTGACCGGCCTCACACTCCGGTACAGTTGGTGGTGGTGTTTATACCTTAAGTTGGTTACGATTTGCCATTAAACCATAGAAGAAGAATAATAATAAGTAGAAGTGCATAGTACTGCATAACAAACTGCATAGTTTCGAAACAGGAGTTGATAATTGTAATTTGTCAATACTGAGTTATCGAATGAGATTTGGTTTGAGACAATAAACACTCTCCTAACGTAATGTCATACAAACATCTTGATTTGGAGTGTTTCCAAAACATCAAAATTATGTGAACTTCGCTGATCTGATGAGACTGGGAATAAAACTTCAGGTAAAATGTCCATTGATATTTAATCGATTTATGTTATGGAAATATCAACTAGTGATTGTGAAATAGCGGGCGCAGATGGCTCATTGGTTGCCAGTTCGATTCCGGACTGAAACAAGTGGCATTTTGTCCTTGGGCACATTTTTTAGTCTACCACCTGGCCAGTCTTTGAAAAAATCATCTCGCAAGGCACAGAGGTTTAAGGGATGGATAAATTGCATGTTGATATAGGTGAGGGAAGACTCCTGCATTTTTTGACCAGTACACTAATTCAACACCATATGCGTCTGCTAGGTACCGTTGAACTTCAACCATAGCATTGACACTAGCACTCTGTATTCTCCATGTGTAACTCTCTCTGTTGTCCAAGAGTGACCACAGGTTGTCATCATCACCAACGCTCCCCTGGTCTCCCTGACAATAAAACAAATGTCAATTGATGATGTGTGTGTGGGTAAAGGATTTATACAGAATGTCAAAGATATAAATATATATCCAATAATAATAAAAACCCTCTGATGTCGTTGGTCCATTTTGTGTCTGATGGCTCAATCTCTCAATACTCTCACATATCTCTCAGCCAAGGTCTCACGCATTCAAAAAGTTAGTTTTTGGTGCCTCATTTTATACCCGATATGTCAGTGTCTTTTGACAAGCGCAGGTATCGTTCAATGTCACACTTTGTCATGTGTCCAGAAGTGTTTTTGAAACACGTCTCAATGTGTTGTTCCAATGCAGTGATGTGTCGAAAACATCAGGACAGTTTCGACACTTGATTGTCGAGCGCCCATCACTAATATTCAGTAGTACAAGCTCTCCTCTGTGTTTTGTTATTCTACGGAACACCAAGTCTCAAGCTTTTCTGTTTGGAATTATTTTGGAATTATATTCTGCATGTTTGACAGGAACAAGCAGTGATTTGGCACGGATCTGGGAGTTTTGTCGCAGACGATAAAAAATGTGTATTGGACAGCTAAATCTTCGCTAAAATCATGTAGTGTATACACGACATCTTAAACATTAAATACAGGAGCTGTCTCGTTATCATAATCAGGAGCAGCATTTAGCCCTGTAACTATTTACTGCGGTTTCAGCTATAATATTGCCAGAACTAAGAGTCCTATAAGAGTTCTATAGTTTGTTTTACGAATATATTTTAATTACAATCAATAGATGGTTGATCGTTAATGTTATCAATGATCGATTAAGAAAAGTGCTTACAATTAGCAACCCTAAAACCAGGTGGTTCTCACTGTAAATGCTGGTTGATAGCCATGGTACACTATATTTGTTGAGAGCTACAGGTATGTCATTGCATAATTTGTTACTTTATAAATAGTTAAATCAATATGGTAGTTCACATGGAGCCAGTCTAGATTTATGAGAATAACTGTGATATGTACAGCTGATCTGGAATGAGTAAGGATTCTGGCAGCAGAGTTCTGAACCAGTTCTCTTAGTGAGCTCCCTCTTACCTCTCCGACCTACTGCTGTGCTACGTCCCCTCCATCTCCCTCCACTCCTCTGTGGGTGTCCATTTTACCCCTCATTACCCCTCTCCACCATGGATACCCCCGGTCTTTAGCTGTTCAGCACCCAGGCTCTGGAATGTACTTCCCAGTCACATTTGAGAAGCAGACACAAGTTACATCCTTAAAAAAATAAAGAAAATAAAAGCTTTTAACCTTTAGTGCCCCCTTCCAAATTTATTTAAGCTTTGCTGTATATTTTTCTTTTGTATGTAACTGGCTATAACAGCAATAAAGAATCTCAGGGGTTTGTGTTATATTGGCAATATGCCTAGGCTTTACGATGCATTGGGCCTAAGAACAGCTCTTAGCTGTGGTACAGTATATTGACCATACAGTATATGTGTACCACACCCACTTGTGCTTTATTGCTTACAGTATATATAATCCTGCAGAAATCCCCTCAATATCGGCTACGTTATGAGGTCATGCACTCGAGAGAGCCTCCCATCCCCAATGGCTGTGTGAGGAGTCATGTATTATGTAAGTGACTTAAAAACAAGGCAACCCCATTTCTGAAGTAAAAAATAAATCCTAAAAGGTTTAGTCATTTTAATTTCTTTAAAGTTAGGGTGCCAATTTTGTGCACTAATTGTAATGTCATGTAAAGAAACACTTTCTGGCCACAGGAATTATTTTTCATCCAGTGGGAAGCCTGCGATATAATACTGATCAAATTTGATAGTAAAAGGTCTGCAGATACAGTTATTATTAGACCAAACAATCTGATTATTAAAATATCAGCTGTGGTTTGACATTTTCCATTCAACTCTCTAAACAATGAAATTCTTAAGGACAGTTATAAGAGGGGCTGTTGCCAGAAAATGTGGATGTCTGTCTAGTCACCACAGAGAAGAACATGGCTCAACTCTATAATTCCTGTGGTTGGTCAAAAATGGTGAAGTCAGTAGTGGCACCGAGTGGTCATGTTGGAGAGATCCTTGGCCTGGAACAGGATGAGTATCAGGGGGGGAAACTACTTGGCTCTTTCCCTCAATACTCAGAGAATAGTAATGGACAGCGTGAGTATTTTGATTGACTGACTGTCATGGCTCCATTCACTTAAAAGAGAACAGCTCATTTGGATCCACTTACTGTAAAGGTCAGGATAAAACCTAACTTCTTAGTTTGTTTCTCTCATCTCCCCTCATTCACATCTAGCTTTCGTCTCATCTTCACTCACACCCCTCTCATTCCAGGCTGTTTTCATGGCGATACGTACAAAATCGTATGAAATTGTAAAAAAAACGTCCACATGTGACATTTCCGAAGGTAGGAAAACATATGCCTTGTACTTTTACGAAACATAAAAAAGTCAAAAATCTTACTCTAACCTCAACTTACCCTATCCTTAACCTTACTAACCTTGCATATTATCCCTAAACTAAACGTTCCCCAAGAACTTTAATTTGTAAACGATTGGTCTATTCTTGGAAGTGTTCCGGTAGAACGGAGGTTCAATACGTAAAAAAACATATTTTGATTGGCCGTATCGCAAGGCTGCCTACGTAATGCGCCAGAATGTTCCATTACGTACGTTTACCCACGTCTTGCCATGAGAATGTGTTGCCTCTTGTTTCTTCTATTCCTTTCCTCTTTTTGACAATAATCTTTGAAGACTGCTCCATTCCATTCCCTTCTTTTAATTCACAACAACAGTCTACAGAGATTGATGTGTCTTCTTAAGGGTGTCACTGTGGTTGTAATGGTCATTAATCTGGTCCGGCACCTCAGAGGAAACAGCAATCAGGGTAGACGCTCAGACAGACAACCACACACGCGTTTCTATAGTACTCTTTCTGTTCAGCTCAGATCAAACTGCTAATGAACTGCAAATTATTCACTGTCAGAGGAGCGATCTTTTTCAGTAATAAAGATCGGGGAAGTTGACTTAATTTAAAGGTTGTGGTCTCTCGAGAAAAATTAATCAACATTGCCACTTATGACAGTGGAGTTCACTTTCGTCTAGCCTTACCTCTTGCTAATGTTACACTGACAACACATGCACACACCCACACACACACACACACACTAATTGCAGAGACACTGTCCTCCCACAGACACACACACATACACACAATGGTAGATACACAATGACAGCCTCTGACTCATAAGTGCGTGTGTGTGTGTTTGTCTTCCTGTCACACAGAGCCTCCGTACAGTTCCATTTTCCTCCAGCATCTCACTGCTGGCTATAACACGGCCAGTCCACAAATGACAGGAAATACATTGTAGTATTTCTTTAGTTTCTGAAGTGCTTTTTATCCAACGCTTATTTCTTCCACTGAGATTTGTTGTTCCATTGTAGATTTGTCTTTAAAATGGCCTCCTCGAGAGCTCAATTTATATTAAAAGGCAGAGTAAAAGCATTTTAAAAATCGTTGTTTCATTAATTGGAGGACAAAACATTAGTACCCTGATGTTTATTTCAAACAATAACATTCTGTTTGTTAGATTTAAACAGCATTTACTGACTCCCAGGTACTTGCAGGTAAGTAGACATCACTGACATTGTGTTGGGAAAGCTGCCTGTTACCCTGTTGGGAATCTGGAACAGGACATAGCTTACTTTAACAGATGGTCAGCTCCAGGAAATAAATAAATAAATGTTATCCTGCTTTTGAAGCCAATGTATTAAAATCCATACTTTAATTTATTTACATTAACCATAATATATGCATACATTTGTTTCTTCATAATATAGTATGATCTATTAATAGAGTTATTATTAATTTGCTGTTGTTTATGCCAATGTATTCATTCAGTAATAGGAGCTACTTCACATGGTCCTACATTTCAACATCCTTGTGTATATACTGTACTATTTGATTTCCACTGGTGTTAATCACATACATTCCTTACCAGTGCCATTCATGTATACGAGCCATACGACTAATAATAGATACCCTGCTGCTTTTCTACTTTTCTACATCAGTGAAAATCAATAAGTATATTCTAATATACTTATTGATTTTCACTGATGCTAATACATTCCGTTTCTTACCAGTGTCATTCGTACATAAACATACAGTATATACTGTTTACTATATGACTAAAGGTACTGTATGTGGACACCTGACCATCACACCCATATGGGCTTGTTGGACATCCCTTTACCAAACCATGGGCATTCATTTTGAGTTGCCCCCCGTCACTTTCCTGGGAAGTCTTTCCACAATATTTTGGAGAGTTTCTGTGGGAATTTTCCCATTCAGCCAAAAGAGCATTTGTGAGGTCAGGCACTGATGTTGGACGAGAAGTCCTGGCTCACAATCACAATTCCATTTAATCAAAAATGTGTTCAGTGGGGCTGAGGTCAGGACTCTTGAATTCCTCCACACCAAACCCATCGAACCATGTCTTTATGCACTCTGCTTTGTGCACCGGGGCACAGTCATGATAGAGCAGGAAAGGGCCTTCCCCAAACTATTGCCACAATTTGGAAGCTCCCAAACATATCTGTATCATGTAGAATTAAGATGACCCTTGACTAAAACAAGCCTAAACCCTAAAAACAGCTCCAGACCATTTTCCCTCCACCATTACTTGGGATGTCCACATACATTTGGATATATAGTGTATATATTCTAGCACATGTCAATATGCCGTCTGCCTCAGAGGTGCCAGATTTGCACACAGGGTGTTGCTGAAGAGGTACACTAGCCCGACATTTGTAATCCCTTACCCTGGGCAGCGCTATACCAATGCAGAAATACCATGAATGGGATCATACCCTAATTTGTACTGTAAATATTGATCTAGTTTGTGTTCTGGTATTTTATTCCTCTTGTTTTATAATGTACTAGAATGGTTTGCCTCTACAGGGAAGACATTTGTAAGTAGGCATTTCACTATAAAAGGAGCATGTTTTTATTTGCAGATTCAGAAAAACCTATCTATGTTCTTCACTGTCAAGCTTAAAACGAAAAACTTTTGAATAGACCAGAAATCATTACTATTATTTATATATATTTATATATATATATATATATATGGAGCGCATTGAGAACTTCAATTTCCTCTGGGTCCACATCAGCAAGTACTGGTACTTGACATGGTCCACACACACACACAGATGAAATTGTGAACACGGAACAGAAGTGCCTCTTCTCACTCGGGAGGCTGAGACATTTTGGCATGAGCCTCGAGGTCCTCACTAAGTTCTACTGCCACCAACAGCATCGTTGCCTGGTATGTCAACACCACCGAGTAGAACAGCGGAGCATTACAGAGGGTAGTGTGGTCCACCCGAGACATCACAGGGACCAAATACACTACCATCCATGACCTTTACATCACACATTAACAGTGGAAAGCCCAGATAATCATCAAAGAATACAGTCCTCCAAATCACAAACTGTTCACTCTAAAGCCATTATGTAAGTGCACTAGCACCCACCAATTGGGGAAGAGGCAGTTTCTACCCACAAGCCGTAACACTACCAAAAGCTGAACTTGTACACACACTCATAGATTGCATTTTCTTGCTTGAAAAGGAATATTCTTCTGCTGCCATTTATTAACCATACAGTAATTAATTCACTCCCATGCTAAATTGCCTACTTTTCTCGTAACCCTATGACGGCTGGATTTTATTTAATGTAATTCTATAAACATTTGGGAAATGCTTGGTTGATCCTATTGAATATACAGCATGTGATTGCCATTTTAATCAGCATATGACATTATACCTAAAACACTTTCATTCCAAGTGGCAAATGTAACCATGAACCGATGAACGGTCACACAGAATTTACGTCACGATTCTCACACTGTAAAACCCAACAAGTCAATTGAACCCAAAATACTTGTTGTAACAGTTTACATAAAATGTTTTAAGTACAACTAAATCAATTATTAAAGTAAATAAGCATTTTTAGCTCAAATAAATTGAGTTACTTTTACTTAAAAAAAATGTATGTAATCAGTTACAACAATTATTTTGAGTTCAATTGACTTGTTGGGTTTTACAGTGCAGCCGCAGCTAAACAAGCTACAATATCTACAAGTTATTGCCTGCTGTTTGAAAAATAGTAGCTAGAAGAAGAGACAAATTTATTTAGAACAATGTATGACAATCTCCCCCAATGTTGGTGCATGTAGGTGATAATGTACGTTTTCATAGGAATTCATTGCAAGCACTGTAAAACCTGATGAGTTAGTTCAACTCAAACCGTTTGAGGAAACCAATTGTATTAAGTCATTTAAGTTAATTAAACTAAAACAATTTAAGCATAAAATAATATTTGATTTGTGTCCTTGGAAAACTGTTGGTGACAGGATACCTAAGGACTGTAATTGGAAGATAATCATGAAATGGTAATTTCACTCTACAAGTACTGTACTTGGACACAAATCAAATATTATTTTATGCTTAAATTGTTTGAGTTAATAAACTTAAATGACTTAAGGCAATTGGTTTCCTCAAACGGTTTGAGTTGAACTAACTCATCAGGTTTTATAGTGTAGCTTACATTAATTTCAGCAAATGTTAATTCATGAAAATAAATACTTCACACCAGGGGTTTGCTAGTAAACTCTAGCTGCTTGCATATAGATTTACTGCCAATGTTAGCTTATTGGCTAACAAATTCCAGAGGCAGATTAAGTATGATGAAAGTAGTTTATTTTTTGGAAGACCAAATGTGTTGACAACTAATATTAGGGGTGGTTAGTAACACGGAGTGGGCTCAGCGGCTGCTGGATGCATGTGATTCATTTACGCTGTAGAGGCAGGAAATCTAACTGTTTGTGACAGGATACCTGAGGACTGTAATTGGAAGATAATCATAAAATTGTAATTTCACTCTACTATTACCTACAGAGATTTCTTCTATGAAATCGTCATAAAGAAATTGCTCAGTACTACACTAAAGAAGTGTACCAATGTTCTGAGCAAAAGCACAAACCAAATATGCTTACAGTGAACAGGCTAATAGCATTGAATAACTTGACAGATTGTTTTAAACATTTTCTGACTGCCTGACAAGCATAGCCATGGTAAAGCTGTCCATTTTATGCCTGTCGCTTATGTTTATTAGAGGTGTAGTTAATATTTATCCACAAGCAGTGTTGGGGCAGTAATATGTTACTTAGTATATTAATTAGTAATTAAATTTATTCTAGTTTTTCTACTCAAAAATATATCACTGTACTATATAAATTATAAATTATATGTTTTTAATCTGATATCTTCCCTGATTGAGAATATATTATTGACAGAGCAAAGTGTGAATTTAAAAAAAAGTCTGCAGTAAGTTCTTTAAAACTTCAACGGTTGTGTATGCACCATTTAACAGACTTGAAAGCAGGAAGTAGGGCGCAAGCAAAGAAAATATAAGTTTTAAACCATGCAACTGACTTTTATTATACAAAATGTATATTCCATGTACCAAAAGCAGTTTGGCTTCACAATGTTGGGGATTTCTTTGTGAAAGAATATTTTGTTTTTCACACAAATGTTCGTTATTTCACAAAGTTGTATCAAGCGCATTTATCTGCACAGATCCATATATTCTATTGACATAACAATCGTACTAGCTCGACCGTGCTCTCTCTGACTAAGAGAGCTCACTGATGAGGGAGACCGTCAAATAAATACTTCAAACAACTTAGGAACATAGACAAATTATAGAATTTTGTCATTTCTCCCCTTTAAGATGTAGAACAATGTCCATGTCTTTCAAAAACAAAATACAAATGAATGTGAAAGCAAATTTTGTTAGAATATCCTGGCATAGGGCAATGGGTTCTGGGTCAATCAAACATCCGCTTTAGGAAGTGTTCAATAACTGAGGGCGTCTAAAGGATTATGTGGGGCAGAAAGGAGCTTGAATGAATAATTAGCATAGCCTGTTTCTTTTTCAGCTTAGATATATCAGCCTTGTGGACAAAAGGGGGGTCCTATCACATAAACATCCCTGGCACACCAATATATTACTGCACAATATTTGCAATAATGAAAAGTACATTCTCACTTGTTGGCAGACCAATTACAACATGATTCTTTCTATGATGCTGGTGGCAGGAGAGTGTTTTTATTCAGTCCAACAACTGCATTGATATGTACTAATTCAACTCCAGCGGAACTTGTTATCATTGTTGCTTGTGTTATTCAAACGCTTAGTTTGTAATGCCACTGTATCCACATTAATTACCCTTAATTCAGTGTGACATTTAATTTTCTGATTGCCTTTGAGGGAAATCGCTTGTTCGCCTGTCTGACCCTCGATTTACGTATCCCCAGGCAACCTTCAATGTCAGGTTGATGCAAACACATTGGAGACAGTTTTCATGCTATATCAGTTAGCTAAAATATGCATCACTTTGCATTATATTTAATTTAGTAAGCCTGTATGTAAAGAAGGTTGAATCTTTATTGCCTGATCTAGAGAGTACATTATATTACAAAGCAATAACATTCATATCTGATTATGAACACAAACAGTATGTAACATCCACACACAGACACATTTTTACAAAACAGTTTCCAGCCATGTATTAATTTCAAGATTAATTTATTTGTCACGTACCGGATGTAATTGCATATACAGCGAAAATCCTTTCCCATTGCTCAACAATGCAGTTATAATAGTTAGAACAATAACAAGATAGTGAGCAAGATGCAGTTGGATGTCAGTGTCCTCACTAGGGGAAATAACTACAGTATAGAAATACACCCCCCCCCCCCCCC
>JACXGM010014701.1:0-21881 GCA_016801145.1 Umbra pygmaea | reverse complement strand
TCTAATCAATGCAAATTTGTGGGCGTGTTATTTAAATTACGATGGTTTTCAACCGTCTGATTTATCAACAGCCGCTCATTCGTACGCTGGAATTGGAGTGATACGAAAGTTTTGTAAATCACACGTGAGTCTCGTCGTAAGATGATTTCTGCGCTCAGATCTACACTGGTTTCTACGCACGTTTCATAAATGAGGGCCATTGTGTCCGAACGGGGCCCCCAGGTCACCTCAGCTGTGTGGAAAGCGTTTTTATCAGAGCTACCGGCAGCCTGTCCTCCAGGTTCCACCCTCAGACTAACGGACAAGCTGAAAGGGCCAACCAGAAGATGGAGCCCACTCTACGCTGCATGGCCTCCTTGAATCCCACCTCCTGGGTTTCTCAGCTTCCCTGGGTGGAACATGCCCACAACACGCTTCCCACTTCCGCCAACGGTATATCCCTTTTCCAATGTCTATATGGATACCAGCCCTCTCTGTTTCCCTCCCCAGAGAAGGACCTCGCTGTTCCATCTGTCCAGTCACACATCCATCGCTGCCATCGGACATGGGATCGCACCAGAACTGCCCTGCTTAAAGCCTACAGTCAGTATCAGTTTCAGGCCAACCACAGCTGCAGCCCTGCTCCTTCCTACGCCGTTGGAGACCTGGGATTTACTTCTGCGGATGGAGTCCAGGAAGCTGTCCCCCAAGTACATTGGCCTATTCGTGGAGGGGAGGGTCATCAATCCTGCGGTCATCAGATTGAAGCTGCCTCGGTCGCTCAAGGTACACTTTCATGTTTCCTGTTTGAAACCTGTTCTTCTCAGTGCCTTGACACCCCGATGACTGACGGGTGTCTGGCCTACACGTTGCGCTGCATTGTACTGTGCGCTGTACTCCCAATTCCAGTAACTTGCCGACTGGGAAGGCTACGGTCCTGAGAAGAGTTGCTGGATCCCTCGGTGCTAGACTCTGTATCACACTTCGTATGTTGTGCTTGCATTTCAGACCACTGTTTGTTTTGTTCATATCATTCTGCTGGCTCATCTGATTTCTTGTTCTCTGCCTTAGTACATTTCCTGGAATTCCGTCTCCCCTGCCTGGCTACCGGACCTGTCAACTATCTGTGGAACTATACTACACCTTCAAGCCTCCTGTCAGCCATTTATCAAACATTCATCAGCTCTCTTCCCATGAACACTACACCTTCCTCATCATCTACACCATCTGTCCTCACCTATTTGCACATCTATTGTAACTCTCCTCACTATATACTGTAATTACAGGTTTTCCCGATTGCTAAAACACTAAAAGTCAATGCTCATACCAAAGCGTTGAAACCGTAACGTTTGCATGCATTTGGTACACTCAGGCACCAAATGAATAAACACAATGTCAGCATGGCACCGTAAACAATTCTGGAACAGACGGTGCAAAACACTACACACATCGTGCATGTGTTACACACATTGGCCAATGATGAAACACTCTGAAGTCAGCACGTCCATTTAATAGTTAAAACACACACAACATTAGCAACACTCCCGCACACACAGTAAAACACTTACCCTGTAACTGATCACCAATCAGTCACTATATATAATTCAGGTATGAGCACCTGTCGTAAGACCATCGTGAATATGGAGGTTGAAGGAACAAGGGGAAGGAGAAGATGAGGAAGAGACGGGAAGAGGGAGAGGAGAACGAGGAAGAGACGGGGAGGGAAGAGGGAGAGGAGATAGAGGAAGAGACTCTATTAAAAACCAGACATTGGGACTGAAACATCATCGGCCAAAGGGCCATTGAGAATGTCGCCGGGCAGTGCGGGGGCAGCATCACCATGTGTGCAGCCATTAGTGGTCAGGGGGTCCTCCATCACCATACCACCCCGGTTTCCTATACAACACTGCACACATACTGACATTTCTGCATACACCACATGCCGCGGTCACATAGGACCAACCAGTGAAGCCCATGTTCGTTGTCATCTGGGATAATGTCAGTTTCCACCGGCCTGCTTTGGTCCGGGACTAATTCGCCAACCACAAACATTTCATGGTGCTGTACCTGCCCCCTTATTTCCCGGTCCTCAACCTGATAGGGGAATTATTTTCGGCATGGCTGTGGAAGGTCTATGACCGCCTACACATGCATGCATGCCGCTCCTGCGAGCAATGGAGGAGGCATGCGGAGACATCAAGGTGTGATGTGGACGAGGTGACGTGGCCTGACCACAATCGACGGAGTGATCCCTGACTTGTAATGGGAGTTGTTTTTCTACCTGTACAATGTATCACTGAGGCTTGGTTTTGGGAATAAAAACGGTTTAAAAACTCCAAATGACAGAAGTGTCTTGAGTAAAGTTGACCAGTGTGTTGTGTCTGTTTGACTGTTTATTGTTCATGTGCATGTGTGTTAACTATCGATCTGAAGAGGGCCTTTTGAAGTCAGAGTGATAAGTTTTGATTGCAGAATGGCAGTTTTGACATGGCAGTTCAATGTTAATCTTCAAGTGTTGTGTAAAGCATTCTTGTGTGTTGAGTTTTGACACAAAGAGCCAAATTGTGCATTTTGTGTGTTAGCAATTGGAAAAAACTGTATTGACATTGAAATTATTGAATTGGTGTAACACAGCACTACATCACTGAAATACACATGATTTATTATTAAAATCGGAGACCATTTGTCACGCCATTCCAGAGTGGGGTGGCGTGCCATTGAACTGAGTTATGCGTTGATTTTGCTAGGGCGGAGGTCAGGAATGGTGGATGGGCGTATAAATTTGTGACTTTCATGCCGGTGTTCGCAAGTTCAAATCCAGATGGACGCTTTGTGTGTGTTTTGTTCTCCATTCCAGCGTGATGCAGACAGGCGATTGTGATTTTGGTTTTTGTAATGTTAACCCTAACCTTAATCCTAACCTTAACCTCAGTAATGTCATGCCTAACCTTAACCGTTAGTAACGTCATGCTTAACCTTAACCATTATTAACCTCATGCCTAACCTTAACTGTTAGTATTCTCATGCCTAACCTTAAGCTTAATTGCAATATAATTTTGAACACTATGGAATGTGTGGAATGTTCTCGCATTAATCCACAAAACGAAACGTGCAGGTGCATCGTAATAGAAGGACAAATATAGCCTAATAGCAAAACGTGCAGCAGAAATGTAAAATGACCCCAAATATGTAGGCATATAATGTAATTCATGTTTTCAAATTAGTTTCATGAGAACGCAATTTGGGAGAACGTTGAGAGATGTACGTCTAAGAGTGACTTGTTGTCTAAGAGTGACTTCTAGAGAGTGACGATCAATTAACCCAACAACTTCAGGACACAATTGATTCTTACATTCTGCACAAGACTTATTGGCATCCTTAGTGAAATTGAGGAAAAGTAAACAAATAAATAATCGAAAAGAAAACGACTCATATGTTGGGCTCAAATATAATGGGGGGACGTGTACTTCTATTTAAATACAACAATTACTCAAACACAAAACACTTTGAGTAGTGTGATTTTTTTTCCGAAAAACAGGGATTTAGAAGTATACACAGTAAATCGGTCTAGGACAATATACTGTTGAGAGTCTACTGGACTGTCCTAAAAACTCCAGAGTGAAAGAAGCTTGTTGTGTTGATTCTTGACAGCACATCGCCCTAAAAAACTGTCTTTCTTACTGACTCAATTGTTTCTGTGAGGGACAGAGAGAGAGATATTTATTAAGTGACACTGGATTCAAGGGCCAGACCCAGAGGCACCATTTCAGTTGATAGCAATAACACAGTGAACTTTCAAAGTCAAATAGAGCCCTTTTTTCCCCTTGGATTGATAGGCACCTGATGTGCACACGAGGAGCCGCACAAGAGCACCATTTACTGTGTGCCACGCTGTACTAATCACCTCCAGCAGAAGCCAAGCACTAATTCTCATTTAAAACGAAGACCTGGTCAAAGACATGATGGGTGCAAGACTCAGTTAAAAATACAGAATATACTACTGCCAAGTCAATTCAGCTTTCATCATTTTGGTAAATCCAACGCATGCAACACACAAATGCTTAGCAACTACTACTCCATGCAATGCTGCAAGGCAAGCGCAGCGTTCCATTAGAAATTAATTAACTTTTGTTGTCTTAGAAAGCCTTTACGCTCTAGGTGTGCTCGGGGCGTAAAACACTATGGACGTCTTACTTGCCCTATGTTTTTTTGCCACTAAAGTACTAAGTAACAGAATGTGTTTTGAATGAAGTCAATAACGTTTGTATAGGCAAGAAGGCACAATTAAACAGACCTTGGTAATTGGAATCCCACACACATAAGTATTAATACTAAATCTTAATGGTTAAATAGCTCTGGGTGAGCCCAAAGCATATGTGAAACACTACTCTTTTCTCTTCTGCCTCTCCAGAACAAGCATGTCATTTCTGCATTCATTTAAGTGATCGTTCTGGGGTGAAATAACTATGTAGAATCTTAATTAGCTAAATGTTATGCCTTAGGTTGTAAAAGCATGAGTGTGGGGTATCCCAGTTATTTTTGGTCCTCATTAGTAATACTTTCCTATAAATTAGCTTTCCATTTAGCACAAAGATCATTATCGTTGTCTGGGAATTATTTATAAAGACACAAATACAGTTTTCAAACAATGCTTGGTATGTATATTCTTCAAAATCATTTCAATATTCAATGCCTATGGCATACGTTAAGTTGTTCAGTAAGCACAAAATACATATATTATCTGTAGAAACATAAAACAATTTGACTATATTAAATTCAGACTTGAAATCTGTCAATCAACAAAGTGTTCAATCAATTATATTTTGAACTTCTTGATGACTTCATCATAGCAATGGCTTCATTAAGATCTGTATTATGACATTGAGTGGCCCTATTTCAGGAATTTGATTAAATTCCTGTAGAGATATTTGTAGTATCTTTCAGTTTGTAGATCAAAAACCTGCACATATGTAGATCTAAGTCATATAGCACAATGTGGGTTTCAATAGGTTTTGGCTTAGGATAATTGCAGTACTTACTTTAGGGACAGTTATTTATTTTTTGGGTGTGGGGGCCTGTTAATGTTTTTTTGCTTTAGGAAAGGTTGGTTTTTTGAGGGGGCAGATGTTTTTGTCAATGCTTTTCTTAATTTAATTAATTCCATCTTTCCCTGCTTTGTTTTATGGTACTTTAAATTGTAATGCTAATGGAGGACTCTGAGCTGTGTTCAACAGCTTACACATTTCCGTAACGACATGTCTCTCCAAAAACTAGAATATGCAACTTTCAAAACATTGTGCTACTTAAACTCTCTTTCAAGCATGTTTTTAATCAATATTTTGGGCAATATAACCAGAGAATCATACCAGACCGCAAAAGGTATCTAGATTGATTTAGTAAGTAAAACATATTTGTTACCCTAATTGGTTCTGCCCCCAGCTCTCGCCTTGAGTCTAGTTGGTCGGTGACTTTAATCTTTCAGCATTGAACTTTTTTTTACAAGTTTTCCTCCCCAACTTGGCCCTAAGTTGCTCCATGCATGCGAGGTTACACATTTGTCAAACATTTGTTTGTAAAACTGTGTTTGAACCCAAATGTGCCCAACATACACAACAGGCTTTGCTGGACAGCGATATGGCAAGGTGCCATTGTCGGACATACCCCTCCACCCCAGGCAGCACTGAATCAATTTGTGCTGCCCCATGCTGAAACTCTGGGTATTGTCAAAATCATAGAAATAGATTGAATAGAAACCCCATTTAACTGTTTTATTGGTCATTTGGTTAGTACACAACAAAATGGCAACTGTTGTTAGTTAATATGGTGGCTCCCGCTTTGACCATTCTGCTATATTGATTTGAATTGGAATGACATTTCTATTAATTAGATTTTTATGGTCAAAATACTGCAACCAGGATATGAACCCTGGCCAGACCTTGGATGACTTAGACCACTTTACCCAACCGTAAATCTCTGAATTTCTCAGGAAACTATTTTGAAAACCTAAATTACGTTATATGCCAACATATTTAGGGTGTTTTTACGTTTGAACTGCATGTTTTGTTATTAGGCTATATTTGTACTTCAATTACGTTTCCCCTGTACATTTCGTTTAGCGGATTTATGCGAGAACATTCCATACATTCCATAGCGTTCGAAATTATATTGCAACATTCACAGTTAAGGTTAGGTAGGAGGACACTAACGGTTAAGGTTAGGCATGAGGTTACCAACGGTTAAGGTTAGATATGACGTTACTGAGGTTAAGGTTAGAATTAAGGTTAGGGTTAACATTACAAAAACCGACAATCGCCTGTCTGCATGACGCACGCAATGTAGAACAAAACACGCACAAAGTGCCGGTCTGGATTTGAACTCGCGAACACTGGCATGCAAGTTGCGGATTTATACGCCCGTCCACCATCCCCGACCTCCGCCCTAGCAAAAACTATGCTATTTACATGCTCCGTCATGATCTTCATATGTTCATATTGAACGTTATTCAAGTGTTCAATTTAGTTCCCTACAAACATAAATAAACCTCTCATACGTTCATATTTTGACATATGTTTTACAAAATAGTTCCCTCAGAACATATTTAATGTGATTTAGGGCTGACTTTGCCATGCAGAGGCCCCAAAAGTTAGCATTGCGTTAATGGCTTTGAAATCTTTTTGATTTCTCTGTTATTAATTAACACTTCAGCAACAAAATCTTCTTATTTTCTTTCTTTCATATTGTCTGTTCGGTCTGTTCCTTCGATGTACTGTTATTGTTGACTTTTGTCTTGATTATCTGACCAATTGTTTAGTTTGTGCCAGCAGTGTTCATTGTAGCCTCCAAATGGGGGACTCGTCCATCACTAGTGAATAAAAGTGTCTGGGTACAGGATTAGTGTGGCAAATGAAGACATTGCTATGTCAAGTGTCATTGCATCAAGGCCTTTGTTTATTAATGGTGAAAAAGTGACAATAATCTCACAAATGGAGAAAAGTGACAATAATTTGAACATTGAAAAATTTGAATTTGGTCCTAGATATCAACAGTTGCATGTGAGAAACTGGTATGATTTGAGGTCAAACAGCTACTGAAAAGGACAACACTCTATCTGTACAGGGCTATGGCCCTCTTCCTCTCTCCTATCCCTCTCAGTTCTCCCACAGCAGAATTAGCCACTCTGTCCGAGTCCTCCTACTGGGTCTAGGGTGTTATTGACAGTAAGTGTCCACCTCTGTCTCTGGAGCATGTGGTGTCCTGCCATTCTCCCCAGGCATGGTGACCTTAGACAGGGGACACTCCTTCACCGTGACACGCGACACGACCACAGAGCCATGATACAAGGCTACAGCCACCCACTCCCCTGTAGGAGGATGCTGTGAGAGTATGCTTTTCTACGTCTCTATGTTGACTCGTTTTTCATCTGTTACTATGCTTCTGCTTTTCGGCTACATGCGAGGATAGAGTGCTTTGGCGGCTTACTCTCTTTATCTCGCCCTCTGTCTTTTTCCTCTCGACCTGCCCGTCTCTCTCTCTTCCCCTACTGCTGAATAAATAATAAATGAATATAAATAAAGGGCTTCGCTATGACAAGCTCTTTAGTTTGGCTCTCTGGTAGTCGCTGAGGAGACAATGCACCAATTCCAAATTCTGCAACTCTGCATTAAGGCAAAAACTGAAGCAGGCAGGTTGGCTTTTATTTGTCATGAATCTTTTTCTGGAGGCAGGTCTGTCCCCAAGGCAGAAATGATGTGATTAGTTGTCTCAATGTAGAGGGCTAGACTTGCATTTCAAATGGCCTGCCACCTCTAAGAGTACATCTGACCAAGATAAAGTCTGAATTCTACCTTGCCGAATCAGTTAATTACTGTTGCTTCTATGTGAATTATGTGCAGACATGTTGGGATAATAAAGTATGTTCCATCTAGGGATGGTTTATGGTTGTTTTTAACCAGGTCTTAAAACAAGCACGTTGCTCATCTCTGGTCAGTACCCACCCTGGATGTCTTTATCATGTTCAGTGTCACTGTGAAGTCTATTGAGAAAAAAATAAACAGGAAAGTGAATGACAAAGTGGCACTAATATTGTGTGTCATTGGCATGGGACTTCTTTGCATTCAAGACAGTTTATTTTTATTGTTCTTGGTTTTTGTCAAAGTAGCCAATCATTTTAGTTGTTGGTGTGGTATTACATTTTTTTTGCAAATGTTTTTAATGTGGAGTGCTTCAAAATTGCTCCCCCAGAATAGCACCTCTCTGGAGACTTGACTGTTCTTTTTGCCCTCATACATCACAAGATGGGCACAGGTGCATTTTAATGGAGACAGTGCTGATTCAGCAAGTCGTCTCGTAGTCTAGTGAACAGAACCAGCTAAGCTACAGAGTGCAGAAATGGGGGAGGAGCTTTACATCTGGGTTTGTTGCCTAGTGCTGCACATATAATTTTCTGTGCTATTACACATATGTAATTTAATATTAATTTAATGAGTTATACCTATAATTTTGAAATGTGCTCATGTGATCCCTGTACATAAGGATGGGGACCTTGAAGTGTCCTTGACAATAAATCCACTATCTCTACATTGTCAATGCTTGCTAAAATCCTGGCAATTGGGTTAGTTGTAATTAAGTCTGTGTATACAGTATATACCTCTGATTTTCCCTGTGTTCTTTGCAAAGTATCGTGTATCGTTTAACGTCACATGCTGAGCGGTTATCTTGCTCTTGGTTTGCCTACTGTTAATGTTTCTGGTTAGTTTTTGATTTCAGTGCCGGATATATTTCTGCTTTTGGATTTGTTCTGTTTTCAAGTATGCCGGAATCTGATCAGCTGACCACAGACGCTCCTAGCATACAACAAGTCTTTGAACACCTTGCTGCTCTTCAAACTGAAGAAGGTAATGGCCTTGGCCAAGTAGGTGAATCCCTCACTAATTTAGCAGGGGCCTTCCAGGACTTGGAAAATCATGCTATGGCTCTCTCTGGTCAGGTACCCATTCCTGATAATTCAGCAATTAATTCTAATACTGTAGCCTCTCCCTTATTACCTACTAATCAATCAGCACTCCATCTAGCCCCACTTCAGCATTATGATGGCTGCCAGGACTCTTGCAGAGGTTTTCTCACCCAGTGTTCATTGGTTTTTTAACTGCAACCTGCTCAGTTTGCCTCAGGTCGAGCTAAAGTGGCATTTATTATTTCCAGGCTTACTGGAGAAGTTCTAGAGTGGGCCACTGTCATTTGGGATTAACAGCACCCTGTTTGCTCAGAGGGTGAACTGTTTATGAAGCAGGTAAGACAAGTATTTGATCATCCTGCCAACAGGCAGGAAGCCGCTAAACGACTTCTGACTCTACACCAGGGACAACGGTCAGTTGCAGACTTTGCTATAGACTTACGCACCATTGCTGCAGAGAGTAGGTGGGAAAATGCCAGCCTGATCTCACAACACTCTGTGAAATGAACATGCACCAAAATCTGTGGCAGTTACACAGAAGCGCAGAAAAGTCAGCGATGGGCACACGGAAGTGATGGCTAGTTGATTTCACTGAATTCAGTGAGACATTGCTGTAAAATCATTCTAAGCCTTACCCAAACCCTTACCCTAGCCTTAATCACTCAGAAACCTTGCTGTTAACTCGATCTAAGCATTACCCAAAGCCTTACCATAACCTTATCCACTCAGAAACCTTGCTGTTAACTCCATGTAACATATATTACGTTGTAATGTATTGTTTGTAAACATGGTGACATTGAGGAAAAAAAAGATCAGAAAGCACATTTGCAACACGTCTGCATCGCACTGGAATAGAAAACCTGGATTTGAACTTGCAATCTCTGGAATGTGAGTCGCATGTTCATACACCCGTCTACCATCCCCATCGTACCAACCAGCAAAATCTATGCTATTTACACTCTGCTACATCATCATGCGATTCAGTGAAGCTGCCAAGCAGCCAATAGGAACCATGACATTGGCAATCGCAAACTCCTTGCTGTTAAACTCACCTTTGAAGAATGGCGACACAGGCCGGAAGGAGCAAAACACACCTTCACAATCTCAAAAACATTCAGTCTGCAAAACGGTTAAGGCCTGTTGGTCTTTGTTTTTTAATCGGTTCCAGTTTGCCTTAACCTACAGCCCAGGATCTAAAAATGTCAAGGCTGATGCGCTTTCGCAGCTCCATGATTCTTTATCCTCACAAAACACTGCAGAACCCATCCTGTCGTCCCAATACTTCATCGCCCCAATCAGATGAGATGTGTTGGATCAGATACAGCAGGCCTTACTATTAGATCCAGTCCCCCAAGGTTTTCCAGGGAACAGGACCTATGTCCCCTCAGTGGTTCGCACACAGCTTCTTCAGTGGATTCATGTCACCCCCAGCTCTGGCCATCCAGGTATTCAACACACACTGTCGTTGGTCAGTAAAAGTTTTTGGTGGCCATCTATGTTGAATGATGTCACACAGTATGTCAAGTCTGTACTGATTGTGTCTAAGTGAAGTCTCTCCATTAGCAACCATCTTGGAACCTCTCCCCATAACTCACAGACCCTGGTCCCACATTGCTATGGATTTTATCACTGACCTTCCCAGTTCTCAGGAGTTCACCACTATTCTTGTTGTAGTAAATCAGTTTTCTAAAGCCTGCCATCTGTGCCTCTCAAGAAACTACATCTGCCATGGAGACTGCTGAAGAACTGTTTCACCATGTGTTTCGGACCTTTGGCCTACCTGAGATGATTGTGTTGGACAGAGGGGTCCAGTTTACATCACAAGTTTGGTTATCATTTTTCACTCTGTTGAATGTGCAAGTTCATTTGTTGTCTGGTTACCATCCGCAGAGCAATGGTCAAACGGAGAGATTGAATCAGGAGATTCAACGCACCTACACGCCGTTTTCTATGCACCTACTGTGTCCAGCATCAGGACGAATGGAGCCGGTTTTTATCATGGGTGGAATATGCCCAAAACTCGCTTAAGAGTTCCTTTACCAACCTCACTCCATTCCAGTGTGTCCTGGGTTTCCAGTGTGGTAGAAAACTACTACGCCAATGCAAATAATGAATGTATTCTGATATTTTTTTGTTATAGATTGTGCAAGGCTTCTTGCTGGGAGTGTATAGTAGCTGTTTATAAGTCACACACGTTGACTGTTAGAGTCAGTGGAAAAAATACAGCCCTCAGGGTACGGTCTAATGGTAGTGAAGCTGCTCTCGGACAGACCATCTCACACACATTCCTCTTTCACCCATGGGGCAAACTTGAAAATGTTGTATTATCTCTGCATACTTCTCTGAAAAATAATGGTTGTTTTGTTCCATGCTCTGAGTTTTACTGCAAGTCTGTTTTGCAATAAAAAATGGTTCTGACCAGTTAGTTGTGAAGGGCAGTGACACACAAAGTATAAATACCATTGAAAAGGCATATAGCTTTTTGTGTGTGTGTTTCTCTTATTTAATGCACCCTGCTTGCAAGCATTAAGACAATAAAGATAAAGAAAACACAATTTTTAGTTTTCCGAGTGTGATTCTTGTTTATCCTTGGTCAACATAGAAAACTTCCACCACACCAGCCAGCCCTTTTCCCATGGTCTAGGGTAGGGCTGGTACGATATGCTTGTCGTGATACAATATGCACTCCAGAGCCCTTTCGCCTGGTAAAAGTATATAATACCCGAACACGAACTCTGATATTTCATTTCAAAATAATAGCGCTCCTCATTCATTATTATACTCTTTCATTGTTCATTTTATGGATAGGTAGTGGGTCTATGTTCATGTGTTGCTACAATTAGTCTATTTTGGGTAACAACAGACTTTAGTGAATGATTTTCAAATTTACTTGTGTTTTTTACATGAGACACTGACAATGTATTCAATCAATTTGTGTACAACTTATTTGTTAATGTTTTTAATAATCAGTTATTAAAAACATGTTAACTGTGCCATTTTTGCACTCTTATTATTTCTTTACACACAATACAATTGAATTTGGTTACAATTCACTAGCTTTACAATGAATTCACAATGTGTATTGCAATTAATTAAAACTTGCTCTATTACTTTGAAATTAAATATCTGAGTTCGAGTTGCGGACATTATATACTGTTGTCAGGCGAACGGGCTCTGGAGGGCATATTGTATTGCGATATACATATCGTACCAGCCCTAGTCTGGGGAAGCTTCTGAAGTCTTGGTGGTGAATGTGTGTTTCAGATGGAGTGAGGCAGTCAGGGAAGCTGCAGATGTGCATCTACAAAGAGCCGTACGTCACCAGAAGATCAACGCAGGCCACCTCAGGAGTGTGGAGCATCGGCTCACACCCGGTCAGGAGGATTGGCTATCCACACGGGATATTCGTCTTCGCCTCCCTTACAGAAAGCTAAGTCCTTGTTTTTTCGGTCCATACCCAATTGTCAAGCAGGTCAATGCAGTATCTTATCGCTTACAGTTGCCCTCTCACTACAGAAAAAAACCCACATTCCATGTCTCCCTGCTGAAACCTGTGGTAGAACCCCCTGGGGCCCAGCTTGTCTCTGAAGTCCGGTGGGCCCCTCCATCCCCCTTCCTTTTGGAGGATTCATATGCCATGGGGTCATTGCTAGACTTACGTCGTCACCAGGGTGGTCTCCATTACCGGGTTGACTGGGAGGGTTATGGCCCAGAGAAGCAGTCCTGGGTTCCCGCCTTTGCTATTCTTGACCCTTCCCTCATGGCAGAGTTTCATTGGACCCACCCGGAGTGTCCAGGGGCCTCATTTGTTAACGTAGCGTACGCACAAAAGAAGACGTACGTAGCTCTCTACGCAATAGTTTGGATTTATAAAAAGCAAACGTGTCGGGAAAATGTGCGGTCCTTCACAAAAACTCCATACGTACACACAAAAACGGGTGAAATGAGAAATGGCGACACCGCCGAAACACGTGAAGCTGTCTGAAACTGCAGACCGTTGTGTAGCTAAACGAAGTCGAAATACTGCCTCTCATTAATAATATGAACATTTCACAAAGCCATTCTCAAAATCAACAGCCTGTGGTGAAATACAAGTAAAATAAAACAAGATTGTAGCCAACGTAAATGCAAATAAAGACACATTTGTAAAAAGAACACTCAAATATGTTCTGTAATTGGCATGTAATTCATCCTCATAAATAATACGGTAAACAGAACAAAATCATATTTAAAATTGATATTCTTGTTGATTTCTCCGTCTGGCGGAGCAGAAATACAAATTGATTATGAAAGATAGATATAAATAGATCAATAGATAGATAGATAAATAGATAATAAATAGATAGTCATTATTGTCCATTGGGTAAAGTAGTTTTCATAGTATATGTCGTCATCAGTTAGAGAATCATAATGTTCATTTATATGCGTTTAGTTCGTTTAATTTTTTAATGTGTTCCATCTACGCAAATTCCATTTACGCAGAACTATTTCCCATTTACAATTAAATTAATACCGACATCTGTAGATTATCAGATACAGTCAAATGAATGGTTATAAAAATCCATTCCATCGCAATGCGTATTGACGCACAATGGCTGATCTTGCGCTGTTAGAAGATAATAATAATAATAGCCTAATAGTGCATTTTATTTAGTGGCACCTTTCATAATAACAGGATTTCTGGCGACTGGAACTTTCCACAGGGAATTGGCTGAAAGGTCAGGGTTATCTCAGCCAACGCTAGCCGGGTTATACCAGACGTGTTAAGTATAATAGGCTTGTCGCATAATTAGCCTACATGAAGTTTCTGTACACCGCGGGTGAACAGGCAAACACAAAAGCACAATTTGCAGCAATGTCCGGTTTCCCAAATGTATCAGTACTATTGACTGCACTCATGTTGCCATAAGGGCACCGAATGAGAAAGAAATTGCTTTCATTTATCGTTAGTATTTTCATTCCATCAATATCCAAATAATTTATGATGCAGACCTGTTGCTCACTAATTGAACTAATCTTCCCCCAACCGTGGCAGACTTTCGCGATGAAGCGCTAGACGCTTTTTGGCATCGACTTTGACGTCTGATTTCTTATTTCGAAAACGGCGTAGGACGTGCGCATGCATGGTTTTATAAATTATGCATATTTCTTTGCGTACGCACGTCCTAATTTTTTTCTGTACGCCACTTGTCGCAAATCCATTGCAAAGTTTTATAAATGAGACCCCAGGTCTTTGACCGTGAGGAAGACTGCCTCATAGGTATCGGGGTTTGGCTTCAGGAGCTACCCGTGGAGGAGGGACTTCTGTCACTTATCAGCGCTCCTCGTTCCCTGAATATTGATGTTTCCCTATCATGGCACAGTTATCCCCTTCTCTGATTAGTTTCAAAATGGCTGATCATATCCCTGCCTTTCTTTTTTTTGTGTCCACCCTTGTCTATGTTCCTGCACACCTGTATTGGGTTAGTTGTAATTAAGTCTGTGTGTATATATACCTCTGATTTTCCCTGTGTTCTTTGCGAAGTATCATTTATCGTTTAACATCACATGCTGAGCGGTTTTCTTGTTCTTGGATTGCCTACTATTATTTTTTCTGGTTAGTTTTTCTGCCTACTCCTAGTCTGTACTTTTACCTGGTTCTCAGCCCATGTGTGTTTTTGAACTCCAGCCTGTCCTACCGCTTTTAGCATCACCTACTCCTTTTGTATTTTTGCCTATTAAAACTGCGCTCTCCTCTTGGGTCTACTCCTGCCACCTGTGATTACATGGGTCTCTTTTGATTCTCTCTGGATTTTTTTTATCGATGTAATGTAATTTGTCTGAATGCGTATTTAAGTATTTATGTGTTTCATCATATTGTCTCTTTGGGGTGTTGTCTTTCTGTATCGGGACTACAGATTAAAATGAGCATTTATTCTATAATCTGGCACATTTGCAGTCTGTACAAAGTATAAGATTGTTCATTAATGTGCACTGTCCCGATTAAATAAACAAACAAATAAATAAATAAATAAATAAAGTATAAATACAGGTACAGTTTTATACAACAGTTTAGGCACCCCTGACAATTTCCATGATTTTAATTTATAAATTATTGGGTGTTTAGATTAGCAATTTCATTTTGATCTATCAAATAACTGAAGGACAGGTTAATATTTCAGTAGTAAAATGAGGTTCATTGGATTAACAGAAAATATGCAATATGGATCAAACTGAAATTAGACAGGTGCACAAATCTGGGCACCCTTGTCATTTTGTTGATTTAAATAGCAGAAAAAACAGCCTCTAGACACTTCTTATAACCTGTAATGGGGTGTATAGATTCTAGATGAAGGTATTTTGGACCATTCCTTCTTGCCAGAGTAGATTTTGCGCAGCGTTTTGGGTTGTTGTCTTGTTGAAATACCCTGCCGCGGCGTAACTTCAACTTTGTGACTGAATCCTCTATATTATTCTCAAGTATCTGCTGATATTAAGTGGAATCCATACAACCCTTAACTTTAACAGGATTCACAGTACCGCACTGGCCACACAGCCCCACAGCTGGAACCTCCACCAAATTTTACTGTTTTATTTTAATGAAACATGTATGTCCGTCGATATTGGATTGAGTTTTTATATTATTGGTTGATAGTACATGGACAAAGTTATAACACATGGACAAAGGTAAAGTGCATGGATAAAATGGAGGATGTTATGTGCATGCCTACACATATGCAGAGTCTATTCAGGTTGAGTCACATCCTTCAAAGAGGTACCGGTATTAGAATCTGTTACAGTTTGACTCCAGTTGCAGAAGAATAAACCCAACAATAATCTTCAGAAGAGTATCCGAGCCAAGCATGATAGATCCTCACAGAAGCCATGTTTGTACTGTGAGTAGATTCACATGCTGGATTATAGCATTAACAAGTTACAGAAGGCCAAATTTGAACTTGAACAACATTGCAAGCATTAAAATGGAAAAGTTTATCAGTGCACTCAAAAGCTCACATTTCAAAAAACGCTTGTGAGGTCTAACAAGCCTTACTTATCAAAACAGAAACATATTTTTAAGTTGTTAATTTTGAACTCACATTGAGTACATGAACAGACTCTTGAGGGAGTGACCCCTCTTGCTTTGCCTCCTACATTTTGTGACAACGTTGACAGGCTAGCCCAATTACCCACCATCCTTTGCTCTTACACAGCTGCACAGGAGGAGCCCATACAGGGACCAATTAAAACTCCCCATCCTTGTATTGCGCTGAACATTCACAGCTCTTCTATTCACAGATCTTAAACAACATATGATCTTCTCCCTATCTATACACTCATCACTCTCTCCCCATCTATGTGACTTCTTTCTGCACTGCAAAGTGTTTCATGGATGCCAGTGAATGTGTGCCTGCATTTTGTCTATAATTACGATTGTTTCAAACTCAACTCTCTCTTTCACTATTTCACAGAAAGGCTCTGCAATCTTAAAAAGTAGAGCTTGTTTTAAAAACCTCTGATAGGAGAAGGTCACGATTGAGGTGTGGTTCTGTAGAGAGGGAGACCAAAGCCGATATTCTGGATTTTTGTTTTAGATTCCGTCTCTCACAGTTAAAGTGTAGCAATGATGGAAATTACAGACCTCTACATGCTTTGTAAGTAGGAAAACCCGCAAAATCGGCAGTGTATCAAATACTTGTTCTACCCACTGTATAAATAATGATGCTGTGCTAAGACATCCATATTGAGTGAAATTAAGCATAATGCTAAAATTGTTATTTTATGGTACAACTATTAAACTTTAACCAATACTTAACATTGTATTGATTTAGATTTGATTTAAATTAGTTCAGGATCCTTAAACGTACAATATGTCATTTTTGGCCGCCAGGGGGCTTTCAATCAAAACAATAGCAAAAGATGTACTTGGATGACGTCGGGAGGTTGCGTGGGATCATGGGTTTTGTTATCGTCGTCAATGACAACCTTCCTATCTAGCGTCTCCGGCAGAAAAAATTTTCACTGACAAAGTAATATATTGTTAAACAAATTATAACTTTATTCACGTTAGGTTTGGCGGCTCCCTGGAACTTAGAACTAGAGCAGTCACAGGTTATATGACGCCATTGAAGGGCGACAAAATGAAACGTCCCGTGTCTTTGAATTATATTACAAATTTCTCTGGATTTGAAAGTTGGTGGAAACATTTAGGATAATGTAAGTACATAACTAAGAAATATATATAATATATGTGATGTTTGCTTTTAATGCAAAGTATGTATTTTGTTATTGTTTTGATTGATATTACATATTGTACCGTTTAACAGTGTACATTTAAGATGGATACACAACAATGTTATTATAGTTTTTGTAAAAACATACAGTGTTTATTATTTGTTTTATGAGCTTTCATATTGGATACTTAGTTTAGTTTCTGTTCAGATTTATTAGTTTTTATTTAGTTCAGAAAACCCTTTGGCAGAACAGTGACTTGCGATGCAATATTCCTGAAGTACTGTGTTCTAGTTGCTGGAGTGATCAGGCTGTTATCCCGCATGCATATTTAATCATCATTATCACCGCCATTGTAATAGGACAACTCATATTTTTTGTGAAAGAGTCTGCATGTCACAGCACAAAAAAGCCTGCAGTCATAGTCAGTGGAAAAGAAAATGTTTTTTGTGAGGTCTTCTTATTTACAGTAGCAGATTGATTTGAGTGTCAAGTGGTAGTGAATGGCCCTAAAACTCAGCTGTGTTGATGGACTGTAGGAAGGGTACCAGGAGGTTGTGGTCCAGAAGTATTTACAAGTTTCATATCAATGTGTTCCATGGATTTGTGTAGTATCTGGATGGGAAGAAGTCTCTATGCTCAGATTCTCACTTATCTTTTTACATCCTTTTCATCCGTCCCCAATTTTGAGATACCAAATCTGTCTTTGCAACAAACCCCAAAGAATGTAATGGAGATGAAGATTGCAGAAAAGCCTGGCTCATAGGCACCAATGCCCAGACATACATTTTTCCAAGACATTACATTTTTCAAACAGGAAGTCACATAGATCAAATTGTGAGGGCATGCCAGAAGTCACATTGATCAATGTGTGAAAGGGCATGCTTCACCCACCTGATTAGAACATTGAGACCTGGAAGTGGTTTGCTGATGATACATCCCCGCTGCTGTTCGATAGGTATCAATCATGGAGCATCCCAGACACTTGTCTGCTAATGGCATAGACAATTCTCCAATTGAGACATTGGTAGTCAGCTTGGTGCTACAAAGAGCATATCAGAACTAGGAGCCTCCAGCAAGTTTCTTTCAAGAGACTTTAACCATCATGAAATCCAGTTTGTCATATTGTATTAGCCAATGCCATAAAAAAGCCAGATGTTATTATTCCATTGTCAAGTTGTTGCTAGTTCTACTGTCATTTATGACTTTCTTTCTGATGTCATCTACAAAACCACCTCTAACTCCCTACTAAGAAAATTAGATGTAGCCTACCAGAGCGCCATCCGCTCGGTCACCAATGCCCCATTTAACACCCACCACCGCAACCTATATGTACTTGTGGGCTGGCTCTCACTACACACTCGACGCCTGACCCATTGGTATCAACTTTTTTTCAAAACCACAGAGTACCAAAATTATCATCTCACCAATGCCACCCACAACCTCTGCTCAAGCAGGTAGGTACATCTTTCTAGTCATCCCAAAAGCCCATACCTCACTCAGCAGCCACTCATTACAGTTCCCAGCTGCTAACGGCTGGAATGAACTACAAGTATCAAATAAGTTTTAGAACACCATCTCCCTCACTGCTTTTAAGGTACAACTGTAAAAGCTACTGTATCCCTACACACACACTGTTTTTGCCCATTTCCGCCCTAGTATCTTAGTTATGTCCATGGTATCTCTTAGTTATGTCCATGGTATATCTTAATTATGTTAATGGTATATCTTAGTTATGTCCATGGTATATTTGCACACACTCATTCGCACAGTTAGTTATTCATTATATTTAATTTGCAATACCTTATGATCATTTCCACTGTTACACTCAAGTGTTATCTATTCTTTAGTCAGGCCAAAATCGCATGAAATACATTTGGAAGAAACAATTTTGGAAAACTGAAATTCTTGAAATATGAACATATTGCTTTCTCCTCTTACAGGCCCGTCAGCCTTCTCAATGTGGATGTCAAGGTTCTCGCAAAGGTGCTAGCGAGGCGCCTAGAAGCGACCCTCCCATCAATCATCTAAGAGGAACAGACAGGCTTCATTAAGGGCAGGCACTCATTTTCTAACATTCGGACCGGATCCTGTTTAACATTATTTATTCAAAGCAGTTTTCAAAATCTCCAGAACTTGTGTTATGGCTTGATGCTGAACAGGCATTTGACAGAATAGAATAGGAATATTTATTTGCTGCTCTTAAAAAGTTTGGGTTTGGTCATAAATGTATTGCTTGGATCAGGCTGCTGTATTCATCCCCACAGGACAGTGTCGGTACCAATGATAATTACGCTGACTACTTCTCCCTAGAACGCGGGACAAGACAGGGCTGTCCTCTTTGTCCCCTACTCTTCGCCATCGCTATTGAGCCCCTTTCGGTGGCCTTACGGGCCTCACCCTCCTTTCAGGGTGCCTTACGGGAGGGAATTGAACACAAGCTGTCTTTATATTGTCACACCCAGCTCTGGATGGGCTGGGTTTAGTACCCCTTTCTTATTATTTATCTTGTATAGGTTGCATTAGTTTATTCAGTGTTGATACGGTGGTTGAGTTCTTTAGTTATTACCTCATGTGTTCCTCAGTGTATTGCCCTGTATGTGTCTCAAGATTATGGTTTCCCCCCTTTGTATGGTGTTGTGTTTCATGGTTAGATTTCTACCCTGTGTGTGTGTGTTAGGTTTTGGTTCCCCCTAGTGTCCCTTTTGTGATGTCAGTTAGTTCCTTGCTGTATTGTATACTGTCGTTGTCATGGTTTCCTGTGTTGATTACGTCCCAGGTGTCTGTCATTAGCCCTAATTTGTTTGTGTATTTAGCCCTGGTGTTTCCGTCTAGCCCTGTCGGTCAATGTTCCTGTTATGTGTGCCTTTGTCGCCCATGTTTCCCTGTTACGTTTCCTTGTAGTGTTTGCCCCACGTGGCAGTATTTGCTTTGACTTAGTCGGTATAAATAGATTACCTTGTTATTGGATCTCCTTTGCGCCTGCCTCTATCTTTATCCATGACGGACGGCGAACGTGACATATATACTGATGACCTGCTGCTATATGTACACAATCCGACAACTTCTTTACCAACTAGTTTTTTCATTCTAGAGAATTTCTGTTCTTTTTCTGGCTATAAGCTAAATCTTAAAAAAACGATTGTTTCCCAATCAATCCAGCTGCACTACTGCTTCAGCATACAGAACTGCCCTTTCAACTTAATCAGTTGGGTTTCAAATACCTAGGAGTGAATATCACTCACTCACTGCCGGCTCTCCTTTCAGCTAACTTTTCCCCCCTTCTCATTCAGATGAAGGCGGATTTTAAGAGGTGGGGTAACTTACCTCTCTCTCTCATAGGGAATATAAACGCTGTGAAAATGAATAGCTTGCCGAAATTAATGTATCTTTTCCAATCTATCCCTTTTTTCTTACCTATGTCTTTTTTTATAGCAATGAACCAGGTGGTCTCGTCTTTCATTTGGGCTGGAAAAACACCAAGAATCAGCAGGTTTTTACTTTACTGCCAACCTCCAGAAACCGCTAATCTGGTTGCACTCCCCAGATACATGGTGCCTGCTAGAAGGTCTCTCCTGTAGTAAAAATGGCATTAAAAATTTCAAGGATCCTTATGTAAATGGAGTTTTTTCAAGTTTTCCTAACCTGGCGGTCAAACACGCTTTGCCCCCATCAAATTTCTTCCGATATCTGCAGATGAGATATTTCTTCTCCTCTAAGTTTGCTGGCTTCCCTTTATTACCCCCATCCAGCCCTGGAATGAACTATTTACTTTTTACCTCAACAGAAATCAGTAATTTCACAAATCTATTCTTGTATTATGTCCTGTGATAAGCACTCCACTATTATACATAAAACTGCTTGGGAGCAAGAAATGGATCTTGAATTTTTGAATGATTTCTGGAATGGAGTGATCGATAGAACAAGTTCCACTTCATCTTGTGCCCGACTTGGACTCATTCAGTTCAAGGTGACCAACAGAGTTCATTACTCTAAGTCCAGACTGTCCAAAATGTATCCCACAGTGATGGATGTGTGTGACAGATGTCATTCCTCCCCATGCAACCACTACCATATGTTTTTTACCTGCTCGAAATTGAGTTATTACTGGACCTTTGTATTCTATACCCTTTCAGAAGCACATAAAATCAATTTAACTCCATGCCCCCTGATAGCGGTGTTTGGAGTCCAAGGGGACTCCCTCTTGCTGAATTGTAAAAATGCTGATATCATTGCTTTTGCTACACTATTAACTAGACGCAGGGGTCTGGATGGGTAGCAGGGGAGGGTGGTATGGGGGTCAGGGATTATGTTGGGGTAGGTTAAAATTGTAAAAATGTATTGATATATTGCTAGACACAATATCTCTACTGTTATTTTTCCTGTCAATTTTTATAAATACATTTATAAAAAAAAGAAATATGAAGATATGAGAAGGGCAATTAAGTTTGGCCGGAACTAAATAAAAAAAAATACAAATTACGTGAAATATGAACATAAAACCCACAGTGTAAATAAAGTAAATGTTTGCTAGTGTCACGACCACGAAGCAGGCTGGAGACAGATGCAGCGGAAGGAGGTTTATTATACTCCAAAACACAAAGAGCAACAAAAACAGCAGGCGTCATATAACAGAGGCGACTCGTTAGTAGACCGTAACATAAACAATATTCAGCGACTAGGCACTGTTTCCCAGGGCTTTATATATCCCTGTATGCACTGAGTGATAATCATGATTACA
>JACXGM010014700.1:0-14398 GCA_016801145.1 Umbra pygmaea | reverse complement strand
CTGTCTTAGCTCTTTGAGTTCATCTCATGATAAATGGGGGCAAAAACAAAAGTATTGCATTTATATTTTTGTTCAGTATATAATGCCAGTTATACATGACTGGACTGGCTACAGAAAGAACTACAAATTGCTAATGAACAAACATAACAGGAGACAATTACTGACAAGGGAATGGAAAAAACAAAGGGACTTAAATACACATAGGGATGACTGTGGGCCATTCTGGTAGTCGCCATGGGCTTTCTCTGATGAGATCAGGGGAGGGATTGACGTGTCTATGTCAGCTTCTTGAGCCGTATGTGCCAGTGCAGTGCGATACATCGAGGTTGTGTGCTTACAGTTCCACATAGTGTTGCGTTTGTTTGTGACAGGTATTTTAATTTATGGTCTGTTTGATACAGACCAACATCAATGTAACCCCTTTCACTGTAGAGACAGTACATACATTTTCTATTTAGCTAATTCTACAAAACTTGTTGAACATCCAAGTATTTTGAATATCAATTTTATTATTGATTACAGTTTTTCCCGATTGCTATAACACTAAAAGTGAATGCTCATAACAAAGCGTCAAAACCGTAACGTTTGCATGCATTTGGTACACTCAGGCACCAAATGAATAAACACAATGTCGGCATGGCACCATAAACAATTCTGTAACACACGGTGCAAAACACTACACACGTCGTGCATGTGTTACACACTTTGGCCAATGATGAAACACTCTGCAGTCAGCACGTCCATTCAATAGTTAAAACACACATGACATTAGCAACACTCCCACACACATAGTAAAACACTTAACCTGTAACAGAACACCAATCAGTCACTATATATAATTCAGGTATGAGCACCTGTCGTGAGACAATCGTGAATATTGAGGCTGAAGGATTAAGGAGAAGATGAGGAAGAGACGGGGGAAGAGGGAGAGGAGATAGAGGAAGAGACTGGTACAAAAACAGACATCGGGACTGAAACATCATCGGCCAAAGGGCCATCGAGAATGTCGCCGGGCAGTGCGGGGGCAACATCACCATGTGTGTAGCCATTAGTGGCCATCACCATGCCACCCTGGGTCCCTACAACACTGCACACATACTGACATTTCTGCATGCACTACATGCCGCGGTCACATAGGACCAATCAGGGCAGCCCATGTTAGTTTTCATCTGGGATAATGTCAGTTTCCACCGCGCTTCTCTGGTCGAGGACTACTTCGCCAACCACAACCATTTTATGGTGCTGTACCTGCCCCCTTATTTCCCGGTCCTCAACCTGATAGGGAAATTATTTTCGGCATGGCAGTGGAAGGTCTATGACCGCCTACACATGCACGCGTGCCGCTCCTGCGAGCAATGGAGGAGGCATGCGGAGACATCGAGGTGGGCTCGATCCATGGGTGGATATGCCACGCCCGGCGATATTTTCCCGTTGCCTGGCAAGGGAGAACATCACCTGTGATGTGGACGAGGTGACGAGGCCTGACCCCAATCAACGGAGTGATCCCTGACTTGTAATGGGAGTTGTTTTACTACCTGTACAATGTATCACTGAGGCTTGGTTTCGGGAATAAAAACAGTTTAAAAACTACAAATGACAGAAGTGTCTTGAGTAAAGTTGACCAGTGTGTTGTGTCTGTTTGACTGTTTATTGTTCATGTGCATGTGTGTTAACTATCGATCTGAAGAGGGCCTTTTGAAGTCAGAGTGTTAGGTTTTGATTGCAGAATGGCAGTTTTGAAATGGCAGTTCAATGTTAATCTTCAAATGTTGTGTAAAGCATTCTGGTGTGTTGAGTTTTGACACAATGAGCCAAAGTAAGCATTTTGTGTGTTAGCAATTGGAAAAAACTGTAATTTACACATCCTGTACATTTTGTAATTGCTCCCATAACCCTTTAATACTGTCAGGGTTGCAAATGAAATAATATGATAAATAAAATTGTTATACACAATCAGCATTAAGCAACACATTGATTTAATGGAATACACAATTGTAATTATAGTCAGTGCTCTTCATATTTCTCTAAAATTATCATTTACTACAGTCGAGCGAAATATGCGGCTCTGATAGACTTGTATGGGATCAAATAAGAGTCAATAATATTTTGAGGTTGTGAAGTGATGTTTGCATGCAAAAAAAATATTTTTGGCCCTTATTTAATCCCATAGACTTATCCGTGTCTGCGATTGGTCCGATGGTGCACACACCACACCTTTTATGTGAACGCGCTTGTCACTAGATGACAATTTAACAACTTGATATCCACCGTTTTGACATCTCTAATCTAGATCGCAGTTGTTAGGTTCAGGGAATCCAGGTAATGAAAAGAAATCCAGGGCATTTTGAACTTGCTTTATAGTATAGGCCCCTGGTGTGAATGGTTAGACAAACAATCAAAGCAATCCATTAATGAATGATAATGTAATGTTTATATGTCTGGGAAAAACAGAAAATGAGGAATGGATTTGGTGACAGTGCTCACCAAGTTCCTCTGCCATGTATAGCAACCATGACACACACAACCCAACCAAATGCAAATTCAGCCACATGAATCTGAATGAGCTTTTATTATTTTAATTTTTCTCCCCTCCCAATTAGTCTTGTACAATTTTCTCACTAACCCTGCCTTGTCAGCATCTATGCAACTCCTTGGACAGATGCGGGATAGTGAAGGGCGCTCACATGGTCCATCCAACCACATGTCGCAGAGCCAGCCAATTAATTTTGCACTGTTGATCCAACATGGAAGCCTTTAGTCAGCTCATGTACAGGATGATTACACTCACCAACTATACTTCCACAAATGAATTGTCACCCTTGCCCAGAAGATGGCAGGGGTGAACATGGACTGAGCATGGACTCATGTAATCATGGTTTAGTTTTCCTATGTTTATCTTTTATTATTTGTGTATAGATATTCCTTTCTTGTTTCAGTGCTATAGCATGGTGTTTTGGTTTACCTTTATTTTGAAGTATTTCCCCTTAGGGTTCCTGGTTAGGGCGGCCTGTTTAGGGCTGCCAGGTAAGGAAGTAGATACTAGCTAAAGCTGGAATTGACTAGAAGTTTCTGATTAAGCATTACAAACAGTGTATAGTTTGGGTAATCAGAGTGACCATATAAGCAGCCCTGCCCAGGGGGAGATGTGGATTATTGACTACTGTCAGTGTGAAGTGCTGTTTGTGTTCAAGGTCGGTCCGGATACTACTATTACGTTGTAAAAAGTGAGTCCTCTCTGTCTGTTTGTATATGTGCATCGAGTAACATATATGTTATTTATACCCATTCCCTGTACGTCAACAGGAATTTATATATTGTGAGAGTTAGCCAGCCTGCATACCGTGCCGCTGAAAGAGCGCGTAGGCTATTTCCCAGTATTCTCGTTTATGCACATTTGTCAAGATTGTACCCTGCAACCTGCTAGTACTGTTTTCCGGATCGAGCTAAATAAACAACCAGCATTTACATTCACCATCTGTCTGCCTGCGTCCTCCTCTCTACACTACACTGTCAAACTGTGACATGAATTTACAGGTGCCCAACCTTAGGGCCCCATGTGTTATCTTGCACCCGGCGCAATGTAGCACAAAGTCTGAACGCAGGTTTCTTTCCTAGTTTAAGACTGACGCAGTGGTCAATTTCCCATCAGGCACCCGTGGTGTTTAAATAGCAAATGCACCTGCGCCCATTTTTGCGCCCATGGGAGGGCTGGTCTAACAGGGAGGTGTGTTCAGGATAATTCTGGGTGTATTGCTATCTTGAGGCATCGGAAAGTGATCGCGCCATTGACCAACAAAAACCTGGTCTAAAGTCAATGGCGCAGCATGTCATAGTTATTTTAACAGCAAATTATTCAAATGCACCTATGGCATAGGCACAGCGCGTGCACACTATGCTTGTTGCACACACACAGGGAAGCGCAGCAGCACACAAACATGCAAAATATTACAAATAAAAATATTACGATGCAAATCCGCCGACAAAATAGCAATGCACGAAAGGTACAAACACGCCTGGCTCGTAAAAATGGAATGGGAGATTAATCTCTGATTGGTTTACTGCATGTTACGCCCAAAACACGCCTATGAATTAATGAAGACACTTAGTACAACCCTTTTAGACCATGCGCCCTGCGCATGGAACCTTTTATCCGCTGTCAAAATAGCAAAAGTGGATTTGGACACGCCATAAGCTCACTTGCGCCATGCGCTTCACACGTGTGAGATATGGCGAGGTAGATAATCCAACTTATCTATCACAAACTTTGGGCAGCACTTTGCCAATTTGTACTGTCTCATGCTGGGGGTCCGATCAAAGTCGGAGAAGCCATAGTCAGGGTTGAACTACTGACTATCATGATGTAAGCTGTCCGGCAATGCAGCGACTTAGCCCACTATGCCACTTTTATATAAAGGTTTTGGTAATAATTGCTGATAAGGGTACATTAATTAGCAGTAACAAATACAGTAGTTAACATGAACTAATAATGAAGACATAAACAATCATTAAGAATAATTACTTTAAACTTCATTAATGAATTACTAATGCATTAACAAACAGTTTTTACTATAATTTATTAATGTTGATAGAGGAAAATAACTCATGTAGTTATTTTCATACATGCATTTTTTTATGTCATTTGTTTGTTTTGAGACTACTTGTTTGCATGATCAATGGGCTACATAGTAAAAAAGATTAATTGGTTAATCCTACTTGTTTATTATATTACAGTTGTGTAACTGTTATTAATAAGGGAGTCTACATATTAATAGTTTGACCACATTAATCTCTCTCTAGTAAACTAATTAGTATTACAGCTTTAATCAACACCAGAGTATTGTACTCACTCTAGTAAACTAACTAGTATTAAAGCTTTGATCAACACTAGAGTAATGTGCTCGCTCTAGTAAACTAACTAGTATTACAGCTTTTATCATGACCAGAGTAATGTGCTCTCTAGTAAACTAACTAGTAATACAGCTTTAAGTCCCTTAACCTGACTACACACATTCACCACACTACACGAAAATGCCAAAAACTCAACCCTGCCCACCACCAGTGAAGCCTTACCAACCACACACTCATGCTTACACTTCTCAGACAACACCACACTGCAAACACCGAAACCGTCCTCCGACACCGGACCTACAACCCTCTCCTTCTCCACCTGCACACCAACCCCAAGTCCCCCCACTCTTTGCACCACTTCCGCATACGTGACCCCATCCACCACCTTAACCCGCTGTGCCACCGCCGCCTTCTTCTGAAACACACACCCCCCAAACGCAGCACTGTGTTCCCCACCACAATTACAACACCTCACCACGTCCCCTACCCCACACTTACCATTAGTGGTCCAACGGATCATCATTGATCCCTGATCTGTTCGGATCAATATCTTCGGTTCGGCACACACGTTATCCGCGGATTGATTTCTGAAAACAAAAATTGTCTGTTCCTGTTCCTGTGTCATTGCCTGTCCCTGTTCCTGTGTCATTGCCTGTCCCTGTTCTAGTGCCGTTGCCGGCCCCTGTCCCCGGGCCATTGCCAGCCCCTGTCCCCGTGCCATTGCCTGCCCCTGTCCCCGTGCCTACCCCTGTCCCTGTGACTGTGCCTGCCCATGTCCCAGTGCCATTCCTTGCCCTCGTCCCAGTGTCATTGCCTGTCTCTGTCCCTTTTGACCCAGGGCCCCTCTCTGTCCCTTATGCCCCAGAACCTCCCTCTGTCCCTCCTGAACATGGGCCTCCCTCTGTTCCTCATGACCCCGGGCCGTCCTCTGTCCCTCCGGTCCCCGGGCTCCCGGTCACTCTGCCTGTCCCATGGTGTCCTGATCTGCCTGTCCTGAGCCTCCTTGTACGGCGTGCTCCCAGGCCCTTTGAACTGCCTGGCCGTGTGAGACCGCCTGCCGAACCGCCTCCTGGCTGAGGGGGGGGGGGGTGTTGTCTCCTAGCCCCTCCTTGTGATATTTCTGTGTTTTTGCATTCCCTGTTGTATTCCCTGTGTTATTGTAGCCACGCCTCTTTTCTTGGTCTGGGCAATCCGATCTCCTGGGTGTTCTTATTAGTTTGTTCTCTGTATCAGCTTGATTAGTCTATGGGCTACAGCTTTGTGTTATTAATTGATTTCCTTTAGCCTTGTGTTTTCTGCCTCTATTTAATGTGCCCAGACCAAGAGGAGAGTTGCTGAAGCATTGTGGATTTTTCCTCCCTGTCACTGTGTGTTCCTGAGTTCCACGTGAGTTCTAGTTTTCCGAGTGTTTCATTTAGTAGTAAGTCTTTTTGTTCTGTACTCCCGAGTTACGTCTTGTCTTAGTTTCTTTGGTTTATAGTGTCTGAAGCACGAGGGATATATTGTTTGCACCGAGTGTATTTCCTGCCGGGTTCTCGTTTTCTTTTGCCTTTGTTGGGGTTTCTAAATAAACTACCCATGTATCGCTCACGTACTACCGCCTCCGGTCTCTCTCCCTCAACCTACACGACACATCATGACACAGTTGGATTCTATTTATCATCATTATTCATTTAGGTCAACATTGGATCATTCAGAGATTCTCACTAAACATCTGGAGAGAGTTTGCTGCACTGAAAGTAAAGGGGCTGAATAATTTTGCTCGCCCAATTTGTCAGTTTTTTATTTGTTAAAAAAGTTTGAAATATCCAATAAATTTTGTTCCACTTCATGATTGTGTCCCACTTGTTGTTGCTTCTTCACAAAAAATTAATTTTATATCTTT
Organism: Umbra pygmaea; assembly: GCA_016801145.1. Lineage (NCBI taxonomy): Eukaryota > Metazoa > Chordata > Actinopteri > Esociformes > Umbridae > Umbra > Umbra pygmaea. The sequence continues at coordinate 7,665 of JACXGM010014700.1, read as the reverse complement.
GTTTGAAGGTCGAAATATCCTGGCCACATTTACAAACAGAAAGTGATGATGGCAACCTAATCATCCCCAGAGACTTCTTAATGACCTGTATGTACAGTATGTGCAAAACCAGGCATTCCAATATGCAAAGGAAAATCGTATCAATGGTTTTTGAGAAGAGACACAAAAAGCAGGGTAAGAGTAGTAAAACATCTTAATAGTGTTTCACTTTACCTATCAATTGGTCCCACTTAACATGAAAGTTATTTCATGAAAAAAGGGGTGCCAGATGGTGTTTGAAGGGACAAAGATTTTACTGAAAAAAAAAATATCAATTTATGTCACCATAAAGATTTTGCTAAGAACTTATTTAAATCAAAGGAACATGAATTGAGTAGGAGTTGACACATTTTGATTGCCTATATTGTGATTAACCATGAATACTTTGTGTCGGTAACACTTATAACCCGGTTACCGACACAATTGGAGCAATACGATGTGATGTGATGAAATACTCATGGTATTCTGTCTCAAATCACAGTTGGTTTGTAATAATATTTTTGTAATAATATATACAGCTCTGAAAGAAATCAAGAGACCACTGCAAAAAATTTTTTATCTGGTTTTACTAATGATGGTTTTTGGGTAAAATTTGCATTTTTGGTTTAATTCCATAAACTACTGATAACATTTCTCTCAAATTCTAAATAAAATCTTGAGGCTTTGTACCATTTTTCCGATTGCTAAAACACTTAAAGTGAATGCCCATGCCAAAGTGACAAAACTGTACCATCTGCATGCATGTTGTACACACAGGTACCGAACGAATAAACACATTGTCGGCATTGCACTGTAAACAATTCTGCATCACAAGGTGAAAAACACTACACACAGTTGATCAATGATGTGCACGTCCATTCAATAATAAATAATAAACCCACACACACAGTAAAACACTTAACCGGTAATTGAACACCAATAAGTCACATCTGTACCACTATACATAGAACTCACGTATGAGCACCTGTCGTGAGACAATCGCGAATATGGAGGCTGAAGGACCAAGAGGAAGATGAGGAAGAGACGGGAAGAGGGAAAGGAGAACGAGGAAGAGACTGGCGAAAACCAGACATCATCGGCCAAAGGGCCATCGGGAACATCCCCGGGCAGCGCGGGGGCAACATTGCCATGCCACTCTGGGACCATACCACACTGCACACATACTGACATTTCTGGATGCAATACATGCCGCGGTCACACAGGATGGACCAGGGCAGCCCATGTTGGTTGTCAGTTTCCACCGGGATGCTCTGGTCATTGCTTCATTTTGAGTTTTGTCTTTGTAGCCTCTCATTTTAAATTTGTCTACTATTTTTTTAGAGTTGATGTCAAACTCAGGCTGCTGGCTACAGATTTTCTGCACAAATCTCCAGCACCTTGTTAAATCTATGCCTCACAGAATTAACAAAGTTCGGAACGATAAAGGGATCCAAACCGGTACTAGCAAAGTGTACCTAATGAAGTGGCTGGTGAGAGTAAATGTATATCAAATGTGTTTTTTGTGCAATTCTCTAAAATGTAGATTAAGTCACATTCATTACTTCATCATGTGAAAAACAACAAATTTTAGGCCAATAGTCTACACACCATAGAAAAACTTTAACACAGCACATGTACATTAAATAGGGCTGGATGATAAAAAGAATCGACTCATAGCCATGGTGTATAAGATGGTCTTATTGTCAAACAAATGTTAGACTTGGCCAGTGATCTGTTAATCAGACGAGATGAAAAAATGAATGGAACACTTAAACAACACAATGTAACTCCAAGTCAATCACACTTCGGTGAAATCACACTGTCCACTCAGGAATCAACACTGATTGACAATAAATTTCACATGCTGTTGTGGAAATGGAACAGACAACATGTGGAAATTATAGGCAATTAGCAAGACACCCCCAATAAAGGAGTGGTTCTGCAGGTAGTGACCACAGACCACTTCTCAGTTCCTATGCTTCCTGGCTGATGTTTTGGTCACATTTGAATGCTGGTGGTGCTTTTACTCTAGTGGTAGCATGAGACAGAATCTACATCCCACACAAGTGGCTCAGGTAGTGCAGCTTTTTCAGTATGGCACATCATATCAATGCGAGCTGTGGCAAGAAGGTTTGCTGTGTCTGTCAGCTTAGTGTCCAAAGCAAGGAGGTGCTACCAGGAGACAGGCCAGTACATCAGGAGATGTGGAGGAGGCCGTAGGAGGACAACAACCCAGCAGCAGGACCGCTACCTCCGCCTTTGTGCAAGTAGGAGCAGGAGGAGCACTGCCAGAGCCCTGCAAAATGACCTTCAGCACTCCACAAATGTGCATGTGTCCACTCAAATGGTCAGAAACAGACTCCATGAGGGTGGTAAGAGGGCCCAATGTCCACAGGTGGGGGTTGTGCTTACAGCCCAACACCATGCAGGATGTTTGGCATTTCCCAGAGAATTGGACAGAGTCTGGAGATGCCGTGGAGAACATTCTGCTGCCTGCAACATCCTATAGCATGACCGGTTTGGCGGTGGGTCAGTAATGGTGTGGGGTGGCATTTCTTTGGGGGGCCACACAGCCCTCCATGTGCTCGCCAGAGGTAGCCTGACTGCCATTAGGTACCGAGATGAGATCCTCAGACCCCTTGTGAGACCATATGCTGGTGCGGTTGGCCCTGGGTTCCTCCTAATGCAAGACAATGTCAGACCTCATGTGGCTGGAGTGTGTCAGCAGTTCATGCAAGAGGAAGGCATTGATGCTATGGACTGGCCCGCCCGTTCCCCAGACCTGAATCCGATTGAGCACATCTTGGACATCATGTCTCACTCCATCCACCAACGTCACGTTGCACCACAGACTGTCCAGGAGTTGGCAGATGCTTTAGTCCAGGTCTGGGAGGACATCCCTCAGGAGACCATCCGCCACCTCATCAGGAGCATGCCTCATTTTGTATTACATCAAAGTTGGGTTAGCCTGTAGTGTGGTTTTCCACTTTGATTTTGAGTGTGACTCCATATGCAGACCTTCATGGGTTGAAAAAAATAGATTTCCATTGATACATTTTTGACTGATTTTGTTGTCAGCACATTCAACTATGTAAAGACGAAAGTATTTCAAACAATTAGTTCATTCATTCAGATCTAGGATGTGTTATTTTAGTGTTCCCTTTATTTGTTTGAGCAGTGTAGCATATATTTTATCAGGTAGGCTAAAGAAAGAAAGGCAATTCTTTGTATATGTTACAAACTTTAAGCGCATAACTCTTTGGTATCACATGTGAATAAGTCGACTTTCTCCAAACATTGGATTGATTAGAATAGACAATATAGTAGGATATTTCAGAATTTATGGTGAGGAGTTCAAACTGCCTTCATATAATCTCACCGGCAATAGTTTGTTCTTGCAGGAGTTTTTGACTAATGTTAAAATAGACATCATAGTTAACAGTTCATAACATTACTTTATGTATTTTACTGCATTAATTAATGTTAAAATAATGTAAACATTAATACCCCAGTTAACATTAACACCATTAGTAATTGATAATTTGACACCTTAGTTAACTGTTATTAATATTCATTAATGCTTTCTGCAACATCAGTGGTCCTCAAACCCTTCCATGGAGGGCCTAGTGTGTGCAGGTTTTCGCTTTTACCTTGTACAAGCCTGATGGAGTAGCTCACTGATTGGTTAGGATCCCCCCTCACCTGGCAGTCTAGGTCCTAATTATGCTCCAATTGAAGGGAAAGACCAAAAACCAGCATACACTAGGCCCTCCATGGAAGGGTTTGAGGACCACTGTGCTACACTAACTAATGTTAAAACAGACACATTGGTTAACTGTTATTAACAGTTAGTTAAGGCCTTATTACTTATTACTGCATTTACTGATGTTAAAGCAATGCATTAATTATTATCTTATTTAACATCAACATCCTTAGTAAATTATAATTAAGCCCCTTCGTTAACCTGGTGACCCCAAGACGCCACCAAGGCCTGCAATTCTTTCACAGTGATTCTTGGGGATTTTGTTGCTTTTCTCAATGTCCTCCTTTGTATCCTGAGGGGCAAAATGCATTGGCATCCTCTACCCTTGAGGTTTTCAACTGTTGCATATCTTTTTAACAATTGCCCTGACAGTACTCAGTAGTATATTCAGTTGTTTGTTGGTCTTCTTGTAGCCATGACCAGATTTATGAAGCTCTACAACCATATCTTTTGAACTGCCAGTTATGTTGTTTTCTTTATGGTGTTGGATGACAAAGGGATATTGCATTACCTAATTTTTATACCCTAGTGGAACAGGAAGTGATTTCATGTTTCAAAGCTGCCTGCACTCAGTAATTATTCTCCTAATTAATTTTGTTTGTGAGTGCAGGCAGGTGTCGCTCATTTTGGATTGTTACCGGTAATCTCTTTGTGTATGTGTAGTTTACTTACGTTTATGTCCCTTGTGGCAGTATTATTTTTGATACAGTGTTTCTTGAATTAAAACCATAGACTGTAAAAAAATATGGACAGCGTGACAGTGACATCACCTATTGGTTTCTGAAAAGCGTTCATCTTGGTAGCGCGTCACTCGACGTCACTCTCGGATAACCAAAAATGGTCACAGAGGTGAAGCGTGGGTGGAGCTGAGGTGCCTGGTTGCTGATGCCATGCCCACCGAAGTGTGACATTAGCAAGTTAGCAAAGGCTAAGAAGCTAAGCTAAATGCTACCAGTATGCTACTTAGCATTGTTAGCGGTTGCTAGTCGGCGGTTGCCAATAGACAAAACGTTGTGTTATTTTGCGAGAAAATCTTTTGAAGACGATGAAACCCTTAGGTTATATTCATGTTTATGATAAAATGTTTAATTTATGTTTAATGCTCCAATAAATAAACATAACATAACTAGTCAAAAAACTCAAATAGCTAATCAAATTAATTGTAGGGCTGGACGATATAGAGGTGACGGTATATTCGAGTTTTGTTTTGAGCAAGATGTGAAAAATGCCTTTATCTTGCAAATGTGTTTCTGCGCGTGTATACTTAAAAAACAACAGCCATCCGTCGCGCACTCTCTTCTGTAGAGCTCCCTTCCCCACATCGGTCCTTAGTCTGGGTTAAACGCATGTAAAAGACAAACATCTCCACTAATCAGTACTCAACAGCCTTGCCCGTCTAAATTAGGCATCTTAAAGAGGCAGTCAATCTCATAATGGTTAACAGTGAAGCGTAAAGATAATAACTTTAGTTTAACTATTCTTTTTTAATAGAACAAATGCTTAACATATGACTTTCATTTCATGTTAAAAAAATGTAGGCACAAATGATATGGTAGCATAATGTTGATGACGTTAATCACATAAATCCGATATCTGATTGAGCATTATTCTTTTCCGGAAATATATTTGGATTAAATGAATAGATATCAACATAGGTAAATATTCCAAAACAATGTCTGTGTTTTGATCACCTATTTGACAAAGTGCAACTTTTCAGTAGCTAATTTCAATAAAGAAATTATAATTATTTTTTTACATTTGTGTAACCATTTTCCAAACTTAAAAAAATATATATTGAGATTTACATTGTTAGTTGTTAGAAGCAATTAAATATATAGAGATATTCATTTTATAGAGATATAAAAAATATTCATATAACCCAGCCCTAATTTCTTTTTTCAGTTAGTAGTGGGGAATGAAACCAAATCATACATTTGCTGTGCTGAATATCTAGATACTGCTAGTCATATGTATTTCTCTACATGCATTTTAATTGATTGTCTGGAAACCTATGGCTTGTAAAATAACAGTCTATGATTGGAACATCAGTTCTCAGGAGTCACGGTCTTGGTTAATGGTAGGCTCTTGACACAGTGTTTGGGCACCAGGTAAGACAGTGAGGGTTGACTTTCCAGGGCGTGATACATGAAAAGAAAGTCCAGATTCCCATGCTGGTGAGGACAGGTACTCTCCAAGGTTGAGTTCTGGGTGGGTGCAAAAAAAACACACAATTAATGATCTTTCGCTATAACAAGGCGACAAAAATCTTGGGCAAGCAAAACACTGAAACCGCAGTATGTCTTTCACTGATAGGCATCGTGAGATTAAATGTCGATGTTGAATATGCATTTTTTTGTCATAGCATGGCTGGTCTCTACCTAAATAGCATTTGCTATGCCTATTTCTATTAAACATCCCACATTTAAAGTGTAGCAAAGATGCAAAATAATGAAAATAGTTGTTTAATCCTGAAACCACGAGCAGCCGAGAGCCTAGACACAATCTGAGATGCCCCTGTCAAACATCTAATTGTCCACTCTGCCCTAACTGTGGAACCTCACAGAATTTTCCAACCACATGCAAATCCATTTTGTACAAAAATATTATAACTAAATGCTAACATGTCTTTATAAAATGTACATAACAAAGCACAATAATTCACAGTAACAACCAAAGTAATTCAAAATAATTTAAAACCACCTGCTGTCGTAAGACCACAGGCCACAGAAGGAGTGCGAGCATGTCCGCGTAGTTTGTGTGGAGGACTGTGAATCTGTGATCGTCTGACTGCACGTGGTAAATGCCTCCACACCAGGGTGGATCTTAATTTGGGACACCATGCTCACGTTCGGGAACGGAGCGGAAGGAACAGTGTAGTGGATCAAACCCATTGTGTGATACAGTTCCGTTTTCCCCAGTCCAGACGGAAAAGCGAGCCCAGCGTCCCCAATTAAGATCCACTGTCCGCGGTGGCTCCACACAACCTGAGAAAGCGGCTGTTGCACCCCGGCTCGCCCACTCTAACAAACCACACCCTTACCTAACTAAGGAACCTCATTAATGTAAATTTGCAAACTTAACATCATTTTGTTCAAAAATATTATAAACATAAAGTCTAACAATAATTTAGCATCTTTAACACAGCTTGGCGTCGCTGGATGGCTAACCCAGAGCTAATTCATTAGCTGGCTAGTTAGCTAGTTAACACAGACATCGGCACCTGCTAACATATTAACATATTACAATTTCACTTACCGAAAAAAATAGAGCACAACCTTTTGGATGGTCTCTTAATAGAATTATCCCACAGCAAGACATTATTAGATAATGTACAACAATATTCAGAGAAGGGAAGTAACAAAGTACAAATACTTTGTTACTGTACTCAAGTAGATTTTTCAGATATGTTGACTTTACTATTTATTTTTGTGCAGACTTTTTACTTTTACTCCTTTCATTTTTAACATGAATATCGGTACTTTCTACTCCTTACATTTTACAAAATTGTCTCGTTACTTTTGTTTCAAATAATTTCAGTGAAGTTACCGTTAATATTTCTCTCGTCATCAATACCGAATTCAATCTAATTGGATGGAAATATACGTTGCATTTGATGCACCACTACAAGACGACTCGACAGGATCAGTGGCATTCATTCGCGGCAGATCATTGCGGCTTGATCGCGGTAACGTTAGTATAGTATTATGTACGGTGACATGATTGAAAATGAAGAAAACGGAGATCCCAGAGATTCGACAAGCAGCAAGGCATTCCCAATCATCCTTCGCCTTATCTGAGGGAGATGTTTGACACTGCAAATTTGAGGTATACATTTGAACACTTTGCGGTTTCTCTCTTCCTGTCAATCCCACACACACACACAC
>JACXGM010014699.1:0-21884 GCA_016801145.1 Umbra pygmaea | reverse complement strand
TGATGTGGTCCTGATGGCATCATCGGCCTGTGACCTTCAGCACTCACTGGATCGGTTCGCAGCCGAGTGTGAAGCGGCTGGGATGAGGATCAGCACCTCTAAATCTAAGGCCATGGTTCTCAGCAGGAAACCGATGGAGTGCCTACTCCAGGTAGGGAATGAGTCCTTACCCCAAGTGAAGGAGTTCAAATACCTTGGGATCTTGTTCGCGAGTGAGGGAACAATGGAGCAGGAGATTGGTCGAAGAATCGGCGCAGCGGGGCCGGTATTACACTCATTATATCGCACCGTTGTGACGAAAAGAGAGCTGAGCCAGAAGGCAAAGCTCTCGATCTACCGGGCAGTTTTTGTTCCTACCCTCACCTATGGTCATGAAGGCTGGGTCATGACCGAAAGAACGAGATCCAGGGTACAAGCGGCCGAAATGGGTTTCCTCAGGAGGGTGGTGGGCGTCTCCCTTAGGGATAGGGTGAGAAGCTCAGTCATCCGTGAGGATCTCAGAGTAGAGCCGCTGCTCCTTTGCGTCGAAAGGAGCCAGTTGAGGTGGTTTGGGCATCTGGTAAGGATGCCCCCTGGGCGCCTCCCTAGGGAGGCGTTCCAGGCACGTCAAGCTGGGAGGAGGCCTCGGGGAAGACCCAGGACTAGGTGGCGGGATTATATCTCCAACCTGGCCTGGGAACTCCTCGGGATCCCCCAGTCAGAGCTGGTTAATGTGGCTCGGGAAAAGGACGTTTGGGGTCCCCTGCTGGAGCTGCTGCCCCCGCGACCCGATCCCGGTTAAGCGGACGAAAATGGATGGATGGATGAGTGGTACCCAGTGGGGTCTTCTGCTGTTGTAGCCCATCCGCCTCAAGGTTGTGCGTGTTGTGGCTTCACAAATGCTTTGCTGCATACCTCGGTTGTAACGAGTGGTTATTTCAGTCAAAGTTGCTCTTCTATCAGCTTGAAGCAGTCAGCCCATTCTCCTCTGACCTCTAGCATCAACAAGGCATTTTCGCCCACAGGACTGCCGCATACTGGATGTTTTTCCTTTTCACACCATTCTTTGTAAACCCTAGAAATGGTTGTGCGTGAAAATCCCAGTAACTGAGCAGATTGTGAAATACTCAGCCCGGCCCGTCTGGCACCAACAACCATGCCACACTCAAAATTGCTTAAATCACCTTTCTTTCCCATTCTGACATTCAGTTTGGAGTTCAGGAGATTGTCTTGACCAGGACCACACCCCTAAATCCAATGAAACAACTGCCATGTGATTGGTTGAGTAGATAATTGCATTAATGAGAAATTGACCGGGTGTTCCTAATAATCCTTTAGGTAAGTGTAATTCAATGCTGATAGGAACAAATACATTTCAGTTCCCTTACCCGACCACTGACTAGTGCGAAACTCTTGAATCCTTTAATAGGAAATTAACATAAAAAGTAAACAGTGTTTCACAAGGCATTAGATTTATTAACTATTCAAAATTTGCAATCGTCACCACTCCTTTATCACAATTAATAGCAACCATTTGTTTATTAATAATCATCTTTCAATGTTACAAGTTTAAGCAATCGTTAGCTTTTTCTGGGTGTATATTATCACCCAAATAAACCATCAACCAGAGACGTGACCAAATCCTTAAAGACCCAAACAAATGCATTCAACTTTTGTGATTTACCCAAATTGTTTTTTGACCCAAATCAAAAACTATTATAAAATAATACTGAACTTGAGAGCTTCTACTCTCCCTGTCTAGACTGTTAAAACTTACTAAGAGAGCTTCCTTACTCTGTTTTAGCCGAGACCTATGAGAGGGGGTGCAAATACTTTGCGTGATCGTCTTACAGGCACCAATGCTTCTGATTAGACAATCGTCCTCTGAGGGAAATACCAGAGAAATTCCTGAAAACTGGAGGTAAATTCAACACATTTAACCTTTAATGTTTACACATACATAATATTCTAGCTTTTATTTAATTTATACATAGAATAATTCTATAATTTCCAATCCTATAATTAGGTGTGAATAAATGCATCAATTAATTATTTTAGGGATGAGATCCTTTCGCCCAGATTAACAACAGGCTTAATAGTTGTACCAGAGACAAACTACAGCCGTAATCAGAATTTTTTCAATGGTACCAAAACCCGGTAGTGATTCAGTTCAAGGAGGCGATTCTGGTACCAAATTCAACAATTCTGTAATACTACGTTATTCCAAAATCCCCGGTCTGGTGATTTCCAATTTGATAAGTTCAATTAAGGAACATATAATATTATCTACGTGTTGAATGCGTTATACCTTACCAATTAGTTCAGAGACAGGAAACTAAATTATTACGTCTGCCGTTGCATTCAAAGTCCCTGCCAATTTCCTGAAAATTCAATGATAGGTTCTCCTCTCGCAGGAATAACCTAATAACTGATTTGGAAGCACTTTTTATATTCTTTCCTGAACCCAAAAGCCCCCGCTTACTCTATCATAAACATTCCTAGTTTGGGATTGGGCCATAGGAAGCTAAGGACCACCCCCTGTAGACCCCACACCAGAACTCCTGGCTAGTCTAAAGAATACCCTAATATGTATTAATCAATCACTATTTTAGAAGCGCTAAACAAATCTCAAATACCTTGGGCATAATCCTTAACAATTCATTGTTACACATGAATTTACACTTCGATTAATTAAATATAAAATATTGCATTGAAAATATTTACCAAATGCTCCAATGTCCATTGTAGTTTATACTAAATTGTAAACACAATACTATGTAACCCAATGTGGGATTCCTTAGCCTAAACCACATAAAAAATACTTTTAAATTTTACAGACATGATTAGTAAAAATAACTTTAATATTCATCTAACCATATTTATCCAATATTCCTAAACATTTCTAAAATACCATTTCTTTGGTTCATATTGCCTTCATACATTCAATACTGATATAATCATTATTTAATACATCCAAAACACATTTTCTAATATTACCAATTATCCCTCAAACATTTCCACTGGCAAATGAAAAAAAACTGTGCTTCAAACCTGCTTGATTTATGAGGGCCGGCCTTATCTCAAAGGAATGTTCTGATTACACTTCACAGGCTGAGGGCAAGAATGGCCTCATAATATTCCATAGTAATGTCCTCTTACTGTAGATCTTCAAGTTGCTTTAATAAATTATTCCAATCTTGCTCTGTAGTAGGGGGCCCTTGTAAGCCGGTTTCAAATGCTTCACGAATAGATAGCTTTTTCATAGGCTGTTGTATGTTAATTCCTATTGAACCACAGATGGGGTCAAATCCAGCGCCCCCTGCTGGAATTTAACAGTATCTTCCAGCAAACTATCAAAATGAAAGGGGACATCAGTGAGAATGCTGGCCAAGCTACTTTTCTTTCGGGAGTCGAACATCACTTTCTCCTCTGCTGCTCATGGATAGACAGCAAGGAGTGGCACCCAGTGTGGTCTTCTGGAGAATGTAGCTTAATCTGCTTCAAGGGTCAATGTGTTGAGCTTTCAGAGATGCTACACTTCATACTTTGGTTGTAACAAGTGTTTTGTTGAGTTACTGTTGCCTTTTGATCAGCTCAAACCAGTCCGACCATTCTCCTCTGACCTGTACCATCAAAAGGGCATTTTCGACCCAGGGACCTGCCACTCACTAGATATTTTCTCCTTCTTGTACCATTCTCTGTAATATGGAGTAACCCAGGAGGCAAATGCAATTATCCAATAGCAGGTATTTAATGAATTAAGGATGGATGTGCAAACAATAACCAGGAATAAACAAAAGACTGATTAACAAAATCACAGATGCGCAGAAGGGCACTCGCTTAGAACATTAAACAAATCTATATATAGAATACTAGAAACCAGACTTTCTATGGCAAATAGCTAACGTAGTATTACATCCAGGAATCATTAGTATAACCGACAACATATAACAGAAGAACATTCCCTTCTGGTAGTAACTCTACAGACAACTGATTGGAATTAGCAGTTCATATGTAGGCTATATGTAAGTCTTCAGACAATTGCCCAGAATAAATAAAACTTCAACAGTAGTATCCACCTGAACACAAAACAGATGTGAAGGCCGACACTGACTCGACAAACAGTATAGATATGGCTGGTTAAGGAGAAACAGGTGTAGACACTGATTAGACGGTCAGACAATGTGAATGGATAATTTATCAATGAGCTGATTGTCCAGTTAAACAGTACAAAGAACATCTAGACTCAGAAGGGTGCTTAAAGCCACGACATCAGCCGTGACATTCTTGGTAAACCATAGATATTGTTGTGTGGAAAAATCCCAGTAGCATTTTCTGAAAAACTCAAACCAGCCCGTCTGGCACCAACAGCTATGTCACATTCAAAGTCCTTTAATTCACCATTGTTTCCCATTCTGATGCTTGGTTTGAACTTATCGTCTTGACCTTATCATCATGCCAAAATACATTGACTTGTTGCCAGGTGATTGGCTGATTAGATATTTGCATTAATGAGTAGTTGAACAGGTGTAAATAATGAAGTGGCTGGTGAGTGTAATCTTTACCTGTTGACATGTCTACTATCTCACACTAACAAGGTGAAATCTTTATCTCTTCACATGAACAAGTCGACATATCTCTTTTTCTTCCCTAGTCCATGGACTCCAGTGCTATGGCTGTAACATCATCCAGGGCCAGAGATACGTGGACATTGGATGCTCCAACCCAGAGGTCATCACCTGCTCCCAGTCACACAAGGGCTTCAAGCATCGTTTCTGCATTAAAACAGAGAGCAGTGAGTCTGTTTATATTGTTCCTCAACGGATGTCTCAATGTCCTGATCTACTCCATTCTATAGATTTTCTTTCACGTTTTTCTCTGCCCGTTAATGAATGTGTTTGTGTGAAAGAGCCTTCTGTTTATTATATAGTGTCTATGAATCATATTGTCCGGAATTTAAAGAGTATGTAGGGGGAATACAAATCTACATTCCTCATCTTGATATGACGATTCTACGTTGGCCCTGAGAGGTCATCGGACTGCGACTTAAGAAAACAGATGCAAATAGATCACAACAAATTAAGAAAACAGATGCAAATCGATAATAACACATTATGAAAACAGATGCAAATAGATCACAACATAAGACATTAACAAAACAGATGCAAATAGATCACAACACAAGACATTAAGAAAACAGATGCAAATAGATCACAACACAACACATTAACAAAACAGACGCAAATAAACCACAACACAAAACAGATGCAGATGGATCACAACACAAAACATTAACAAAACAGATGCAAATTAAACATAACACAGCATATTAAGAAAACAGAGGCAAATAAATCATTATGAGGAGAAAAGTTGTGCTTGTAATGGAAGGCCTGTTGATAATACGCAGATCATTTTAAGGGAATTGTCACATGTAGCCCAGTGTGGGCTGTGAGAAGGACATTTTATATTTGAGTTACTGCACTGGGTGTTATTGTTTAGAATTCTGTCCTGTGTCTTCCAGTGTTCAGGGGGGTATTCCATAAAGGTCGCTAAGAAAAGCGAAGATTAAAGTCCTAAACGAGACTTGAATGAACCGAACTAAGCAGCTGCGCTCAAATCGGTTCCATAACTGTAAGTTGAAGCTCATGTGATCTCACTAATTCAAACTAGGTTCAAATAGTCCAGCTAATAGCGCGTGCACGCCATTGTTAAGAAGCCCTGATGGTGGAGCATAGATTCATCAATTTACCATGGAAATAAGGGGAATGAAAGAGCAGCGATGTTCACCACGACTGAGCAGCGTTTGCTTTTCGAAACATATGATTACCAAAAATGGAATACCGCAGCAATTAATCAAACAAAAGGGGAAGGCTGGCAAGAAATTGCTGATCGTTTAAATGTGTAGCAACTACTTCTCAGTAGGCAATTGATTGTGCCTCCATGTACATTACTATAATCAATTAAAGTCAAATACAATATTTATCACAATCCATTGACGTGTGTGTTTGTGTGTGAGAGAATAATGACTAACTTTGACAGCAGCAATTTAAGTGAAGGAAAAATATATTTTTTTGTTTCAGAATAATGGCGCTCTCATTCTATTGCATGTTGTAAATTCATTTTAAAGATAGTGAATTATATCAAATAAAATTTTGTTGGCTATACTCCCTTAAGTATTCGAGGGTTTGAGACTATATTTGGGTTAAATACATCCTATTGAACATGTATCCATAGCACAGGTTTCGGCACGAGGAATAGTTTAGTTTAAATGAGACAATATATTCACATTTAGTGTACTGCATATCTTTAACAATCGTTATTAAAAACAATCTTTTTTCCTATCAAACTATTTTAATAGTTCCTTAAACACACAACATAATTTGATTTGATTATAATTCACTAGCTTTAAAATGAATTTACAACGATTATTTCATGCATTGGAATGAGCGCTATTATTCTGAAAGAAATTCTGCGTTCGACTATGAAAAAAACTCTGCGTTCGTGTAGCTAGCACAATATAGTGTTGCTGAAGCAACGGTAATCAAAGAGGACATGTCCGGTGAAAAGAGGACCATGGTCACCCTTCCTGTTTCATTGTCCTCGAAAATTTCTTAAATACCCCAGTCTACCTCTACAGCCATACTTGGTTGCCTCTCCTCAGACAGGCAATTTTATGTAGCAAGTACAGCACATGAAACTACAATGTCATCTACAAATATGCTGTCCCTTCCCTCGAATCCATACCGCTCAAGCAGGTAGTTGTCAGAAAAAGCCAATGGGTCTGCCCTGTCCCTGAAAGTAGCTACATTCTCTTTGAAATGCCCTGCATATGATTATCGATACCTCATCCCCCACCTTACAAATGAAAGGACACGCCATGATTATGCGTCCGACACATATGGTTTGAGCTCCCTATTTATAGACATTTAATTTATTCATTACAACGATCGCACCAACTAAACAAATGTAACGTCAGTTTTTTTGCATTTGTTACAGTTTTTGTATGTTCAAATGTATTTACATTTATTATAAAAGTGCATTTGCTTAAATTTTTGGACTGATAATGGTTACATGATATGAAATGGCAGCATGCCAGAGAGTCTGATGTAATATCATCACATTCCAAGCACAGGTCAGTGTTAACGGTATTCTGGTTACGCATCAAGCTAGGCTTAGCCTGACAATTAGCCTGCCCTGGACCAGGTTAGTTTCCCAGCATATGTTGCCAGGGTAACTGAGTTTGAACTATTTTCAGTTAGCTTTATGGAACGGAAGTCACTGAAAATAAGCCTGACTAACCAAAATAAGCCTAAACTAGTTTTATGGAATACCCCCCAGGTGTCTGCCCTATATGTTTGTTGTGTTTGGTTCCCCCTGGTGTCCCTTCTGTGTCTTTCGGGTGTTTTGGTTAGATTATGTCATCACCATGGTTCCTTTAATATGTTGATTACTTCCCAGGTGTATTGTATTAGTCTCCTCTGTTTTGTGTATTTAGCCCTTGTGTTTTATTCCAACCCCTGTCGTTCATTTACCCTGTTGCGTTGCCTGTATTGTTACGTTGTGTGCCGTGTTATTTCGGTTTTGCCCCACGAGGCAGTTTTGCTTTGACATAGGATTTCTGAGAATAAATGCTATTGATTCATTGCATCTCCTTTGCACCTGTCTCTGAGTCTATCTACGACTATGGGAAGGAATCATGACAGGAATATTGTCAATGTCATAGTTACTAACAAGAAGAAGGTTTAAGCCACTAAGATTAGACAACACATGGAGAGGTATAATATTACGTGAAGATAGGTTTCCCAAAAATAGTTTTTTTCTTACAAGTTTTATTTATAGTACAAAAATCCAATACATTTAATCCACCATTTTTACAGGAATCCATTACAACAGTTTTTCTTATATAATGTGTCTTATTTTTCCAGATGAAATTGATATTTAATTTGTCTTCAATTTGTCTATCTCCTTTAGTAGCTTCTTATCAAGATGCAGCACCAAAGCCGCATAAGTCAAATGAGAGAGACCCTCTGTCCTAGTAATCAACACTCTACCTCTCAACAATAGATCTCTTAAAGGACAACTCCGGCACAAAAGGTGTTAATTACACATTGGTACCGAGTCGACTGTTCTCTGGGATATGTTTTCATGCTAATCGAATGTGCCCAGTTTTACTGCAAACGAATAATGACCTTATAACGCTAGTTGTCTGGGTGTATTTTATACCACTAACAAGGCTCAAACTAGCACCACGCTTTAGCACAATGGTCCTCAAACCCTTCCACGGAGGGCCTAGTGTATGCAGGTTTTTGCTTTTACCTTGTATAAGGCTGATGGAGTAGCTCACTAATTGGTTAGGCTCTCCCCACACCTGGCATTCTAGGTCCTAATTATGCTCTAATTGAAGAGAAAGACCAAAAACCAGCATACACTAGGCCCTCCATGGAAGGGTTTGAGGACCACTGCTTTAGCATAATAAGGGGGCCCTATATGCAAACCAAGGTATTGAGAACTTTGTAAGTGTACAGACAGTTTATTAAAAAGATTGTTTATAAACCAGTACCGTTCATGTATACAGCCAGGCGCCATGTGACTGTGACTTGGAATCTCCCATGGCAAGAGATTTTGCGGTCATTCATGCAGATCAATGAGCAAGACTTACAGCTGGCGATGCAAAATAAAATCAAACACAATTTGCTCACAGTTCAGCTCACGTAGCATGGTGTCAGTTCGCACTGGTCAGTTCGCACTAAAACTGGGCATATTCTATTAGCATAAAGACATCCTAGAGAACAGTTGAGTTGGTAACAATGTGTTATTAACTCCTAGGTTCATTTTGCTCCGGAGTTGCCCTTTAATAGCCTTTGACTAAATAAAGCTTTAATAGCAACAGGAATTTAAAACTGATTCTTAAGAAATAGAGTGGAAATGTCTATCAGCTATGTCAATACTAATTTGTTGCCAAGGAAAGAGATACCTATCACAGCTAGTAATATTAATATGGTCAGCCAACAACTGAGCCACTAGGAAGAGAAAGGGGGAGGTAGGGCATCCCTGCCTTATACCTCTAGACAACTCGAATCTAGGGGAATTGCTGCCAATTAATTTAATAGAATTACTATGCATATACAAAGTTTTAATAGCTGTAGAAAAGAATTTGACAAATCCAAATTTTCTCAAAGATTGCATAATGAACTGATGCTCCACAGTATCGAAGACATTGTAAAAATCCAAAAACAGAATAAAGCCATTATCATAAATCAAGTCTGAATAATCTAAAAATTAATTGTAATGTCTTTTTATCATGAAATCAGACTGTGTTTCATCAATAATTAAAGTCAACACCCTTGAGTCTTTTAGCCAACACGTTGTAGCTGAGTCCGTGAAAACAAGACCTGATCTCGGGGTTCGACCTCAGTTTCGCAATGTTATAACAAATAATGTAATAGCCCACATAATTATAGCTAATGTAATTACACACACCTAGTCCCCTCAGCCCCGGGTCATCTTTCATAGCCCTGGGAGTTTAAGTCTGGTGACGTGCCTGATGCACACGATGTTGCACAAATAAATCTCACAAAACCTATTCTAAAATAATAATATAATTTAAATGTGGTACTTTCCCTGAGGCAACACACGTTCGTTCCCTGGGAGTGTTTTAATCCAAACCACAACATTGTTTTTGTGCCTAAATTTAACTGATGTAGCTGTGTATCCCTTCTAGCCTCAGCCATCTCATGGGTGTATTAAGAGAACTGGATGGAGCCTTCGGCACGAAGCCCCATTCCTTCCAATGAGAGGTGCTTAATAGCGCATAAAGCAACCATGGAGCTCAAAAATACCTGGATCTTCCACGTGGTGTACACAATGCATATGCGCACTAGCAACAGTTTGTTTATGTTGTCATAGCAACATCTGGATTCAGCTACTAGTGAATGTAAAAATCTTTTTCAAACCTGATGATTTAAACAAGGGCCCTTTAAGTGTTGAGGCTGGTAACCAAAAAAATTATCAGCTGAAATAGGTTATTTTCACAATGAAAGTCTATTGGAAAGTCTTTTTGGGCCACAGGGGTGCAGTTCCACCATTATCCGCTAAGCCCATGGTTGCTTACAAACATGGCGGAGTTCCCGGGGGCTTGAGCCATCTGCAGCACTGCAGCAACGTGTGCATCACTTAAATGTGTCCCCTGAAAACACTTCCGTAGTGTGGAAACACTTCGGATGTGTTCTCTTAATGTGTTGTTTTGTGGTTTATTTGCATCTGTTTTGTTAATGTGTTGTGTTGCGATTTATTTGCATCTGTTTTCTTAATGTGTTGTGTTGCGGTTTATTTGCATCTGTTTTCTTAATGTGTTGTGTTGCGGTTCATTTGCATCTGTTTAATGTTTTGTGTGGTGGTTTATTTGCATCTGTTTTGTTTGTGTTGTGTTGTGGTTTCTTTGCATCTGTTTTATGTTTTGTGTTGTGATCTATTTACATCTGTTTTGTTAATGTGTTGTGTTGTGATCTATTTGCAGCTGTTTTCTTAATGTGTTGTGATCTATTTGCATCTGTTTTCTTAAGTTGCAGTGTGATGACCTTTCAGGGCCACTGTACAATTCCATGGCATCTCACTTTATAACTGCAACAAGCTTTATTCTAGCATGATGCATAATCTACTGTACAGTCATTCATGTATTGTAATTCCTCTCAATTAAATCCAAAAGACGCACAATATTAAAGACTTGTTGATGACAAGTTAAGGAGTTCTGCTGACATCCATGCATGTTAGATCCAGCTGTTCTGCTGTTGACAGCTGAAAGAACCACTCACGTAAAAGGCTGATGTGGCACTGCTTCTCATTGGCTCAGGATAAATAATGGGGTCAGAGGAGACCGATGACAGCTTGTCACACACAAACAAAATGACTGGGCTGTTCTGAGATGGAATGAAGGATCCTTTTAAACAGCATCTTGGGTATCATCTAGACCCATTCTTTACATTAAACCCATGGGCAGAACTCCAACCAGCCGTTTTATCACCGGCTTAGTTTTCCAAAAGCCCTCCTCCCTTTGTCCTCAGCTGGGTGGGTCTGCCTGCGTCGGCTGTTCCCCACATGGACTGTATCCACTGTCCAGCTGTCTTTCTCTCAGGACTGATGGGGGATTTATAGCTCTTGATGGACATAAAAGTGGTCTGCCTCGACTTAAACAGAGCATTCGGGAGGCTGTTTTTTCTCAAGTGTTGTCGACGTACCAAGTGTTATGGAGTGTTTGATGGCTTAGCTGGAGGCCCTCTGTAGTTGTACAAGCAACAACTTTCGGTCAAGGGCCAAGTTTTTACTTCTTGGCACTGACTTTTTTCAATCTATTGTTCACATGCATGATGCATCCTTCTAAAAATCATTTACATTTAGTTATTGAGCAAAGTTAATCAAAGTGAATGTACTGATTTTGTTATTCTGTTCTAGCTTTGACTCTCAAGGACTTGAAAACATGTATGAGTTCCACCTGCCATGCTTTTTTTTGGCCTCATTCCTGCTGACCTCGCGAGCTACTTGTCACTCGTACCTGACTTTGACATGTTTCTGTCATTTCAGCGGCCCTGGGAATTGTCCTGACCAGTGGATGTGCCACATCAAGACACTGCCAGCAACAAGAGCTGCCTGGAGTACGGATCCACTGCTGCTCCTCAGATCTGTGCAACAGCCTCCCCTGCTGGCGAGCCAGCACACTGCATTACATCTGTGCCCTGGCAAACCTACTGCTGCTGAGGTTGTGGTTGTGATGGAAAGGGCACAACTTGTATAGGGACTCAACAATCAGCCAAATGGAGCTCTGGATAAAGGATAAACTAATGACTCTACGTAACTAGGTTCCAGTCTCTCGTCTCCACTGCCCACATCTTAATGGACTAAGAGTAGAGGGATGTACAATACTGTTTATCAGAGCAATGTGCAATAGCAACTTTTGTAACAATGACTTTGTGTTGCTTTCCTTAACCCAAAGTCAGAAAAAAGGCTATAACTAAGTAACTAAGTAAATGTTTTCTCATAATTCATTCTAATAAGGAGTCATGTATTAAGATCATGAACTGTCCCCAGTATTGTTTAATAAATAAAAAGTATTCAGGTTGCCTATGAGAGAACAGTAAATGAAGGCTGTTGACCTGAAATGTATTCGAATTAGTAACTAGGGGGACTATTTGACAACTGAGACATGTATTTATTTTAATTTATTATTGTCCTAATCATCAATAACACTATGAGGTTTTCAAATTAAAGGCTGTAAATTGGTTGTTAAGGGTAAATATAAATGTGGAATGTGTCCATTATCATTCAGTAAAATAAAGTTAAAAACGTAAGCTGTACTGCTTTTATTTAGTTCAATTTTTCAGATTTAAGGTAAACTTGAAAACACATGTTGCATGTACAATTCATTAAGAGTGTAAGAAATAATGTATAGTGACAGCTTGTAATGGTAAACATGTATTAAAATATAGGACTGTTTCCTTCCTGTATCCTATATCACACACATCTATATATTGTTTATTGGTATCATCATGATATGTTATGCTACAAACAGCATAAATAATATGAAAATATTCTCTTTGCATGAATTGGTAAATAGTCAAAAGTAACCACTTTTTTGTTGGATGTTTGTCTTATGCTTCCAACACAAAACAATATACACTCAATACAAATATAAACAAAACCGGTTTGTGCACACATTGGTTTAAATATGTGTTTGCACATTTGTTGAAATACCTATTAATTAGTAAGAATGTCCCCTTTGCCAAAATAATCCATCCATCTGATAGGTGTGACATATCAAGACCCTGATTAAACAGCATGATCATGCCACAGGTACACCTGGTGCTGGGGACTATAAATGGCCATTGTTAAAATTAGCAATTTGCCCTGTCTGAATGATCTGCTTAATCTGTTCTCCTTCCTAGAAGGCCTTTAAATTGTGATTATTGTACTGAGAAATCCAACTTCTGGTCTGCTGAAGATAACAAGAACATGTCTGTAGATATCCAACTAATTATTGATCACTTCAAAAGCTGGTACCTGCCTTTCCCTGCCAATGGAAAAGAAGCTTTGGGATAACTTCTTCTGTGTGTATGCATTTCCTCAGGGGATAACACTTTAACTGTTTTATAATCTTTAAAATCTGCCCAAAATAGACCCAATTTTTAAGTTGTTTACATTTATATTTTAGTGTATTTAGCTGTTGTATTTAGCTGTTGTTCTTACTACAGGGACATTGCCCCTGGAGCAAGTTAGGGTAAGGTACCTTGCCCAAGGACACCTACATTTGTCACAGTTGGGAATTGTACCTGACTAGGAAGACTGACACCTTAACCACTGAGCCACCTCCCTGTTTGTTTGTTTTTTTGTCACATGCACAGAAGACCGTAGATTGTTATTGAACATACAGTAAAAATCTTGTGCCCAGGTTCCAACTTTAACAATGCAGTAAATAATAATAATAAAAACAAAAAGATGTGCAAAAAATTGACATTTGGCCACTGCTGAGATGGCCTCTGTTGTTGATATGATATAAGAAAGGGACTAGAGATCATGCATAATATATACAGTCTGTACATGAAAACAGGACCCACAGAATACACCGCATTCCAAATTTTAATGAAAATTATATTTTACAATAATTTTCATAAATAGTCAATGCAGATGACAGTCAGTATAATTTTCAAGTCATCAACTGTGAGGGAGTAAGTCGAATTTCGTTTGAACAAAACACCCAATGAAAACAGTACAAAAAAAATTTAAAACTCAAAATGCACTGTTCCAAATTATTATGCACATAACAAATTTTCAAAACATTTCATAGGTTGTAAAGAACTGAATATGGTCATTTGTTGAATTTGCAGCATTAGGAGGTCAAATTTACTGAAATCAAAAGCTATTTTAATCTAACACAGTGGTCACCAATCCTGGTCCTGGAGATCTACCATCCAGACTATTTTCACTTTAGCCACAATTCAGCACACCTGATACTACTAATTAGCTGGATGTTGAGCTGAATTAAGCTACATTATTTGCAGTTGAAGTGAAAACTTACAGGATGTTAGCTCTCCAGGACCAGGATTGGTGACCACTGATCTAACACATCTTAACAGGGCAAGTTACATGTTAACATAGGACCCCTTCTTTGATATCACCTTCACAATTCTTGCATCCATTGAACTTTATGGAGAGTTTCTGCTTGAATTTCATTGCAGGATGTCAGAATAGTTAAATAAAGGTTAAATAAATAATAAAAGAAATAGCCTCCCAGAGCTTCTGTTTTGATGCAAACTGCCTCCCACCCTCATAGATCTTTGGCTTGAGGATGCTCCAAAGGTTCTCAATATGGTTAAGGTCAGGGTAAGATGGGGGCCACACCATGAGTTTCTTTCCTTTTATGCCCATAGCAGCCAATGACACAGAGGTATTCTTTGCAGCATGAGATGGTGCATTGTCATGCATGAAGATGATTTTGCTATGGAAGGCACAGTTCTTCTTTTTGTACAATGAAAGAAAGTGGTCAGTCAAAAACTCTATATACTTTGCCGAGGTCATTTTCACACCTTCAGGGACCCTAAAGGGGCCTACCAACTCTCTCCCCATGATTTCAGCCCAAAACATGACTCCATCTCCTGGTTGACATTGCAGCCTTATTGGGACATGGTGGCCATCCACCGACCATCCAATTTACATTTGCTGTCCCATCAAAATAACTCAACACACAGCCATTAAGGTCAAAACCGCTGTCAACAAAAGTGAGTACACCACTAAGTGAAAATGTCAAAATTGGGTCTAATTAGCCATTTTCCCTCCCCGGTGTCATATGACTCGTTAGTGATACAAGGTCTCAGGTGTGAATAGGGAGCAGGTGTGTTAAATTTGGTGTTATCGCTCTCACACTACCTCATAATGGTCACTGGAAGTTCAACATGGCACCTCATGGCAAAGAATTCTCTGAGGATCTGAAAAAAATTATTGTTGCTCCACATAAAGATGGCCTAGGCTATAAGAAGATTGCCAAGACCCTGAAACTGAGCAGTGCTCGAAGTGGGGTGGTACTCACCGGTACGCAGTACCAGCACCTCTACATTTTACTCTTAAGCGTACCTGCACTTTTTCTTGCGTACCGATGCCTCTCGCATGTAGCCAGTATGCAACCACTGACAGAGAAAGCGTCCGTGTCAGAGAGATTGGTAATGATCCTAACGTTACATAAACTACACTACCCAGAGGGCACTACGTGACTTACTTCAGATCTCTTGACGAATCACGTAAAGGCAAACAGTCAGCCCACCCTATCAAAAGTTCGCTTCTCCACGGACAATAATTAGAAAATGCTGTCGGCTGACCGTAACATATTTTTCACTGCTGAAAACCTAGAAACTAAAAAGAAGTGTGTCTTTTTTAAGTCGTTATGCTAGCCAGGCTTTAGAAAGGTACTAAAAGCCAGACACGTCAACAGGGGTCCAATGCCGCGTTCCATTTGTACTCGGAGGTCGGAAATTCCGAGATCCTAGTAGGAATTTTACTGGAACGCCCGTCTAAGTGGGAAATTCCTAGTCGCAAAGTCTGAGATATTTCACTACCCCCAAGTTCATTTTCCAAGATGGCAGTACCCTGTATCAACAGTAACTGAAAGTAGTTATTACTGTTATTTTTAGTAATCGTTTTAATAGTTTTTCACGAAAAACTGTTGTTTCTGGACATGTTGCTACGGCGTTAGAAGGCGTGAAAACACACCGAAATGCAATTTATCAACTGGTTTTGTTAAAAATGGCTAACATGGCTAGTTGTATGCTGCTTGGATGGCTGACTTGTTTTCCCACTTCGATAACTGGAATGCGATCAACTTGTTTTACTCGGGTGTGATGTCATTCCCAGTTCCGACCTCCCACTTCCGAGCCAAATGGAATGCAGTAAGACCAACCAGAAACATTAGGTACGTTTCATGAGCTTCAAACTAACATTAATTAAAACCCTTCACAGTCTCCCGACGTTCTAAAATTTCAAGTGCGGTACTTGGTACCGTTGGAAAGAGGTAGATGTTGACTAGTTTGTATGGCCTCCAAACTTTGTCCAGGAGCCCTGGGGGCTTGACAATATGCATTAAAAAGCCTTATTCATCATGGTTTACATGCTTTTACACAAATAAAACAAAATATACATATGTTCTTTTTTTGGGATAAATATTTAATAAAACATAAAATTCAGTGATCCAGGATGTTGGATTTCATTAATCCATGTTGTAGCCATGGGTCTGCAGAGTCAAAAACCATAAGGCACTTCACTGTAGGTCAAAGTTTGACCTTTCCAGAGGCCAAAAGGTCAACATTGTGCCAGGCGGACCTAAAACACCTTAGACCTTGAATGTTGATATGAGCGGAACTGCTAGCAATAAGGAGTCTGCAGCTACCAACCTTAATGTTACCTTAGTCAATGACACCGATGTCAACAATAACGTGAGTAACGAAACACATGCATGGCTTGACTGTTTGTCAAGGGACACACACACACGACTTGTTTAAAGGTATAATATGTAATATCAATCAAAACAATAACAAAATACATACTTTCCATTGAAAGAAAACATCACTATACATATATTATATATATTTCTTAGTTGTGTACTTACATTATCCTAAATGTTTCCACCAACTTTCAAATCCAGAGAAATTTGTAATTTAATTTGAAGACACGGGACGTTTCTTTTTGTCGCCGTCAATGACGTCATATAATATAGTTGCTCTAAGTTCCAGGGAACCACCAAACATAACGTGAATAAAGTTATAATATTTTTAACAATACATTACTTTGTCAGTGAACATTTTTTCTGCCGGAGAAATGATTCCATGATCCCACGCAACCTCCTGACGTCATCCAAGTACATCTTTTGCTATTGTTTTGATTGAGAGCCCCCTGGTGGCCAGAAATTACGTATTGCACGTTTAAATAAATACATAGTTGTTATAAATAACAATAAAATGTTGTTGTACCAGCAATATCTCCAAGTTTTGTTTTTCACTGTAGAAATCTCAAATGTTAATGATTTGCCAATGCAAGAGAGTACCGGCACCTTTTTCTTCCCACTTCAAGCACTGGCCAAGACCATACAGTTGTTTAACAGGACAGATTCCACTCAGAAGAGGCCTCGCCATGGTCGACCAAAGAAGTTGAGTGCAAGTGCTCAGCGTCATATCCAGAGATTGTCTTTGGGAAATAGACGTATGAGTGCTTCCAGCATTACTGCAGAGGTTGAAGGGGTGGGGGGTCAGCCTGTCAATGCTCAGACCATATGCAGTACACTGCATCAAATTGGACTGCATGGCTGTCGTCGCAGAAGGTAGCCTCTTCTAAAGATGATGCACAAGAAAGCCCACAAACAGTTTGCTGAAGACAAGCTGACTAAGGACATGGATTACTGGAACCATGTCCTGTGGTCTGATGAGACCAAGATAAACTTATTTAATTCAGATGGTGTCAAGCGTGTGTGGCGGAAACCAGGAGAGGAATACAAAGACAAGTGTGTCTTACCTACAGTCAAGCATGGTGGTGGGAGTGTCATGAGTGCTGCCGGCACTGGGGAGCCACAGTTCATCGAGGGAACCATGAATGCCAACATTTACTGTGACATACTGAAGCAGAGCATGATCCCCTCCATTCCGAGACTGGGCTGCAGGGCAGTATTTCAACATGATAAATGACCCCAAACACACCTTGAAGATGACCACTGCCTTGCTAAAGAAGCTGAGGATAAAAGTGATGGACTGGTCAAGCATGGACTGGTCAAGCATCCCTATTGAGCATCTGTTGGGGAACCTCAAATAGAAGGTGGAGGAGCACAAGGTCTGTAACATCCACCAGCTCCATGATGACATCATGGAGGAGTGGAAGAGGACTCCAGTGGCAACCTATAAAGCTCTGGTGAACTCCATGCCCAAGCGTGCTTTTAAATAATGGTGGCCACACAAAATATTTACACTTTGGGCCCAATTTAGACATTTTCACTTAGGGTTGTACTCACTTTTGTTGCCGGTGGTTTAGACTTTAATGGCTGTGTGTTGAGTTATTTTGAGGGGACAGCAAATTTATACTTATATACAAGCTATATACTCACTACTTTGTACATTGTAGCAAAGTGTCATTCCTTCAGTGTTGTCTCATGAAAGGTTAGGAAACTATTTTGAAAACCTAAATTACGTTCTATGCCAACCTATTTAGGGTGTTTTTACGTTTGAACTGCACGTTTTGTTATTAGGCTATATTTGTACTTTAATTACGTTGCTCCGGTACATTTCGTTTAGCGGATTTATGCGAGAACATTCCATACATTCCATAGCATTCGAAATTATATTGCAACATTCACAGTTAAGGTTAGGTAGGAGGATACTAACGGTTAGGGTTAGGCATGAGGTTACTAACGGTTAAGGTTAGATATGACGTTACTGAGGTTAAGGTTAGAATTAAGGTTAGGGTTAACATTACAAAAACCGACATTCGCGTGTCTGTACAACAAAACACAAAAAGTTCCAGTCTGGATTTGAACTCGCGAACACTGGCATGCAAGTCGCAGATTTATATGCGACTATGTTCATATTGAACGTTATTCGAGTGTTCAATTTAGTTCCCTACAAACGTAATTGACCCTCTCATACGTTCATATTTGACATATTTCTGTTTTACAAAATAGTTCCCTCAGAACGTATTTACTGTGATTTAGGGCTGGAAAGGTTATAATCAAATATTTACAGAAATGTGAGGGGTGTACTCACATTTGTGGGATACTGTAGATTAGAAAATTATTCAGCCCCTTTATTTTCAGTGCAGCAAACTCTCTCCAGAAGTTCAGTGAGGATCTCTGAATGATCCAATGTTGACCTAAATGACAAATGATGATAAATCGAATCCACCTGTGTGTAAACAAGTCTCCGTATAAATGCACCTGCTCTGTGATAGTCTCAGAAGTCAGTTGAAAGCACAGAAAGCATCATGAAGAACAAGGAACACACCAGGTAGGTCCGAGATACTGTTGTGGAGAAGTTTAAAGCCGGATTTGGATACAGAAAGATTCCCCAAGCTTTAAACATCCCAAGGAGCACTGTGCAAGCGATAATATTGAAATGGAAGGAGTATCAGACCACTGCAAATCTACCAAGACCCGGCCGTCTCTCTAAACTTTCAGCTCATACAAGGAGAAGACTGATCAGAGATCCAGCCAAGAGGCCCATGATCACTCTGGATGAAATGCAGAGATCTACAGCTGAGGTGGGCGAGTCTGTCCATAGGACAACAATCAGTTGTGTACTGCACAAATCTGGCCTTTATGGAAGAGTGGCAAGAAGAAAGCCATTTCTGAAAGATATCCATAAAAAGTGTCATTTAAAGTTTGCCACAAGCCACCTGGGAGACACACCTGAGCTCGAGCTGTTTTGCAAAGAGGAACGGGCAAAGATTTCAGTCTCTCGATGTGCAAAACTGATAAGAGACATACCCCAAGCGACTTACAGGTGTAATCGCAGCAAAAGGTGGGGCTACAAAGTATTAACTAAATACTTTTACTGAATAATTTTGCACGCCCAATTTTTCTGTTTTTTATTTGTTACATTTTTTTGAAATATCCAATAAATTTTTTTCCACTTCATGATTGTGTCCCACTTGTTGTTGCTTCTTCACAAAAAATTACAGTTTTATATCTTTATGTTTGAAGCCTGAAATGTGGCAAAAGGTCGAAAAGTTCAAGGGGGCCGAATACTTTCGCAAGGCAGTGTATATATGCTTTGGCTGTACAACTTTCTAAACCTAAAGCTGCTGCTTGTGTTTTAGCCCAATAGAAGGAATCAAGTCAGTGCCCAATACAGTGCCCTCCTGAATTATTAGTAACCTCTCAGAATTAGCAAACATTGCTATAAAAAGATAACTGATAGAATATCTCATCTCATCTTCAACTGCTTATCCGGGGTCAGGTCGCAGGGGCAGCAGCTCTAGCAGGAGACCCAAAACGTTCCTTTCCCTAGCCACATTAACTAGCTCTGACTGGGGGATCCCGAGGCATTCCCAGGCCAGTGTGGGGATCTCTCCACCTAGTCTACCCTGAGGCTTCCTCCCAGCTGGACATGCCTGGAACACCTCCCTAGGGAAGCGCCCAAGGGGCATCCTTACCAGATGCCCGAATCACCTCAACTGGCTCCTTTCTACACGAAGAAGCAGCGGCTCTACTCCGATTACCCCACGGATGACTGAGCTTCTCACACTATCCCTAAGGGAGATGCCAGCCACCATCCTGAGAAAACCCATTTCGTCTGTTTGTTAACGCGATCACGTTACTTCAGTTTACTGACCCAGCCTTCATGAACATAGGTGAGGGTAGGAACGAAGATTGCCCAGTAGATTGAGAGCTTTGCCTTCTGGCTCAGCTCTCTTTTCGTCACAATGGTGCGATAAAGCGAAATCAACCTGGTGCTTTGATTCTCCTGCCGATCTCACGCTCCATTGCCCCCTCACTTGCGTATAACACCCCGAGGTACTTAAACTCCTTCACTTGGGGTTAAGGACTCATTCCCTACCTGGAGTACGCAATCCACCGGTTTCCTGCTGAGAGTCATGGCTTCCAATTTAGCGGTGCTAATCCTCATCCCAGCCGCTTCATACTCAGCTGCAAACCAATCCAGTGAGTGCTGAAGGTCACTGACCGATAATGCCATCAGGACCACTTCATCCGCAAAAAGCAGTGATGACATCCTCAGCCCACCGAATAACCCCACCCGACCACAACTACAACTCGATATCCTGTCCATTAATACTGAACCTTGGAAGTAGACTTTACCAAGGAGGCTGAGAAGTGTGATACCCCTATAATTGGCACACACTCTCTGTTCCCCCTTTTTGAACAGGGGAACCACCACCCCGGTTTGCCACTCCTTTGGCACTGTCTCAGACTCTCACGCAATATTGAAGATACGTGTAAACCAAGATAGCCCCTCACCACCCAAAGCCTTCAGCATTTCTGAATGGATCTCATCAGTCCCAAAGGCTTTGCCACTACGGAGTTGTTTGACTACCTCAGTTACCTCCACCAGGGAAATTGACAATGACCCTCCATCAGCCTCCAGCTCTGCCTCGATAATAAAGGGTGTGTAAGTCGGATCCGCTCATTTACCTCCCCAGTTGAGGTCAACAGTGTCCCATCCTTACTATAAACAGCTTGGATGGAACCCCTTTCCCTTTCGGCCTAAGATGCTCTGGTACCACGTACACATATGAGCATCCTTATGTTTGAATATAGTGTTTGTTATAGACAACCTATGACTAGCACAGCAGTCCAACAATAAACAACCACTTGGGTTTAAATCAGGGAGGCAGTTCCTCCCAATCACGCCTCTCCAGGTGCCTCCATGGTTGCCCGCATGGGCGTTGAAGTCTCCCAGCAGAACAAAGGAGTCCATTTAGGGTATCCAAGTAGGCCAAATACTCAAAGCTGCTGTTTGATGCATATGCATATGTTCTATTTCATTATCAGATTTTTTTTGTTCCATTAATTGCTGAAGAAGGTCATTATCGTGCCCTTTTTGCTGAAGACATTATTGATTCATAGGAATACATTATATTGATTAATTGGATTAGAAGAAATCCAATGTAAAAAATGTATTATAATTTATTAAAGCCAATAATATAGCGCTCTGCGATGCGCTTTGTCTATGAACACCATAGATATCTACATTAGATGTCGCTTTGGGCTTCTAAGCATACGTCAAAACCGCCGCCATTTTACAACGGGGTTCTGTAGGTTGCGCTTGTTATGACATGCACAGTAGCTAATTATTTCTGCTCGCCTGTATAACGCATGGATGATGCCGGACTTTTGTGCTGCTTACGGGTGTTCGAACGAAAGGAATGAAAAA
>JACXGM010014698.1:0-21884 GCA_016801145.1 Umbra pygmaea | reverse complement strand
CAGCATACCAACTACAGCATACCAACTGCAGCATACCAACTGCAGCATACCAACTGCAGCATACCAACTACAGCATACCAACTGCAGCATACCAACTGCAGCATACCAACTGCAGCATACCAACTGCAGCATACCAACTGCAGCATACCAACTGCAGCATACCAACTGCAGCATACCAACTGCAGCCTCCAGCTTGCTTGTCCTATTGCTGTGGTCAGTTGCTGCTCACTTTAACTCGTTCACGGCCACTTCATGAGCTTCCACCGTGCACTGAAGAGGTTCAATTAGGCTTTTAAATTCTTGCCTCACTAATGATATTTCGGAGTGCAGGTTTGTTGACAGTGTCAATTTTCCCAAATATGTTGCTTTTGAGGGAATCCATCATGGCCTGTAGAAATGTAGCATCAAGGGGGTCACCAACATTAGCTTCCTTCATTGCTGATGTATCAGAGTGCAGCGTTTTGCGTCCTTGCGGAATCTTGCTTTGGCTTAGACATTGGTCGATTGGTCAAAAATCGGAATTAGACAGCTAAAAGGTTTCCCAAGTTTGTTTAAAATTGTTTCGGACTGATTTTGTGAAAGACAGTACAATAAAAATTGTATTTAAGTCACATTATCTCAGAGCTGTAAGGGGACACTTCTACGCCCTTCCATGCTCCATAGCCCCCCCAATTAACCCATTTCTGAACTGTAATCTGCTTGAGTTAACATCATTCTATTTCCCTCCGTTCTCTTCGGAGCAACTGTGTTATGTCCAGTGTGCGCCTTGTTCATGGACAGAACCAGAGGGTTTAGAAAATGTGATTAGATGTTTTTTCTTTGGCCAAACCTCACATGGGTAAAGCACTCACTAAACAGTGTATCTCTCACTGGTATTGCTTTAGTCTACACAACTAAAAGTCTCCAGCCTCCGGTAGGCCTACAGACTCATTCTACTAGAGTAATGTCTACATCCTTGGCCTTGATTAAGGGCATTATCTATCCACAAAATTTGCTCAGCAGCAAGCTGGTCTTCACTTCATACATTTGCAAAGTTATATAGGCTTGGTGTCACTGCACCAACTTTGGCACATACGGTTTTGAGTATTGGATCTTCTGAGGGGTAGTCCCAGTCACAGGATTAAATAGGGGCAGATGGTCATCATGACAATACGGGAGTCAGTATATCCCATTGTGAAATACCATAACAAATACTTGAAAGAGAACTATGGGTTACAGCTGTAACCTTGGTTCTCTAAAAGCATGAGTGAGTTATTTCACAAGACTACGCTCATTGCATTTGCAAGGAAGACGTGTTGCTTATTTTGAATGACTTGATGACGAAGCGTCTGACTGTTTATAGAGGGAGGAGGGCACTCCTCCATCCAGGACGCATGCGTCTCTACCTCCAACCAATGGGCTGGTCTATTGTAATAAGAGCTTCTGACGAATATGCTAGGGGTGTATCCCATAATTATTATTGTTAGGTCGTTCTTTTCTGCCTTATCAGCTTTCACACTATCCATTCCATTCCAGTGGCAACATATGCGTCCTAGTCCACTGCAGTCGCTTGTAAGTTTGAAAATCATTGGTCATCTAGTTTTTTTGTTATTCATTTGTTAAGCGATTAATGTTCTCATTGACTTTTTTGACTTTGAGATTTTTCAACTCTGGCATGTACTGTAATTGAATCTTTTGACCAGCAGGTATTTGTCTATACTAGGAATTGGATTGAATCATTTCACCAGAGGAAACAAGATGGCAGAGATTAATTTTTTTAATATTTCACTTTAGCTTTTGCAAAAGATGTTTCTGAACACATTTGAAGTGAGATATAAGCTATCCCCTTATTTGATAATAAGACTTCTCCCTAAAGAAGAGTCTAGCTTCACATACATGACCTGCTCAATCGTAGAGCATATTTCACTCAAGAGGAGCAAACGATCATTTTATAGAAATATGAAGAATATAAAAAATATTATCCAGACGTAAAGCAGGAAGGAATGCTGGTTAATGCGTCAGTTACAAGGCTCGTCGATATCACGGCTCATTTGTGGAGTAGTCTACCCTCTTTGATTTGACAAATAGTTTGTGTCTTCGACAATTGAAATGTACTACCAGTAACAACAATTGAACAGGTAAGATATCTGCTTTTTATTGCACTTGTATAGCCGTCTTGAATGCAAGTTCTATCAAATTGCTTCCATCAACAAAATCGCCAAGTAAATTGCTTTGCAAAGTGACAAGGAACACTGTTATAGCCCCCCTGCACAGAAGTTGAAGTTGAAAGCATAGTTTGCAAGATATTTTTCTGTACCCTTCCCCAGATCTGTGCCTTGATACAATCCTGTCTCGAAGGTCTACAGACAACTCCTTGGGTCTACCCTCACTATCCGCTGTATCTCATAATACCCTCTCCTCTTACTGCTAGCCAGGGATGGACTGGGAAAAAATTCGGCCCGGGACTTTGAATGGAGCGGCCGGCGGTGGGGGGGGGGGTGGCGCGCTCGTGATCTGTCGCTCCCAGCGTTCGTCAATCATTCACTCTGTGTTTCTCCTCATTTGAATATAGAGGAACTCTCTCTCGATTTGACGGCCGGGCCATAGCGCAGTTTTGCGGATGCAACAGCCTGTCCATTTCAGCCTACTTTCACTTGTTTTAATACGTCCGACCGGCCGTCAAAGTAAAATGTGACGGCCCGTTTGGCCCGGAATCGACCGGCCGTTCGGGAAAACTCAGATCCTCCCGATGGCCAGTCCGCCCCTGCTGCTAGCATCCCACTTCCTCTGCCAACAGTCCAGTCCTCTCCCCCGTATCAACAATTTAACTTCCCCCCAGCCAAACGGTACCTCCACACTCACCCTCTCCTTCCTACATGCAACCTTAGCCAACCCATCTGCCACTTTATTACAATCCACGCCCACATGAGCCGGCACCCAACAAAACCTAACCACCACCCCATCCTCTCTAACCCCAACAACAACACCATCAGCTCCACCAACACATCCCCTCTATCTGACCTACCAGTCTGGATGCTCCCCAAAACCGCTGCCGAGTCAGAACACACCACCACCCTCATAGGCCTCACCTTTTCAGCCCAAGAATCACTGCCACCATTGCACATTAAATTCTGGCACATAAAAACCGACACCAACCTGCCCGGTGATGCACTGTTTACTTCGGGACCTTATATAGACAGTTTTGTACCTTTCCAAATCAACTGAATTTACCACAGGTGGATTCCAATCAAAATGTGAAAACATCTCAAGGATGATCAGTGGAAACAGGATGCACCTAAGCTCAATTTTGAGTGTCATGACAAAGGCTATATGTGCTTTTTGTTTTTTATTTTTAATAAATTTGTTAATATTTCAAACACACTTCTTTCACATTGTCATTATGGGGTATTGTTTGTAGAATTTTGAGAGAAATAATTAATTTAATCCATTTCAGAATAAAGGTGTAACATAACACAATGTGGAAAAAGTGAAGCGCTGTGAATACTTTCCAGATGCACTGTATAAATAATAAAACAGGCCATTTTGTATCAAAAAACTATGTGGCAGGGAAAGGTCCCTCAGTGCGTGGCTGCCCCTCAACCATGAAGACTTGATTCCAGCAGTGCTTTAACCGGTCATCCTCTAGTTCTTAGGAATGTGATGAGCTAAGAGGCCTGAGGAGGCAGAACACACACATAGGGTTAGTGGAGAATGGCCACTCACCTTCTTGGTCTGCATCGCCAGTCTCCTCAGCGAGAAAGGTGGCGCAGGAATCCTTAGACCCGGCCGGACGCTGCCTTCAGTGGGAGGGGTTCCGCCCCACCCCTTTTTTGGGGTTAGACTGGGTGAAGAGGTCCTGAAATCTGGGCCAGTCCCGACCTAAGAGTAGTAGTGGTGGGGGAAAAAATCGATTCTGTTCAGTATCGCAATATTTTGCGCACGCAATTATATCAATACCAAAAGCGCAAAGTATTGCAATATTTAATTATAAAAATGATCTGTTTTACTTTCGGTTTTTCTCCATTGGTTTTCTCATTTGCGTATTACATCCACAAGGTGGCGCTTCTTGTGCTGCTTTGTTATCGTGCATTCAACAGCTAATTCAAATGGAAATGGCTTCACCGTCACAACCGGTTGTACACAATGCGCAGTGTTCTTTCAAATCGAAAGTGTGGGTACGTTTCGGTTTGGAATGCCAATATTCCCAAATAGATTTTGGTTGATGACCTTGCAGCCAAACTGACTGGACTCTAGCAGTACACATTTTTTTTTTCTCAATTTCAGTGAAGCTCTAAATTTGTCTTATTTATATGATTACTCTCATGTTCATGTTACTCTATTGTATTAAAATGTTTTTTGTTATGTGCAGGGAGCTCACCATTCATATGAGAGGTCTCCTATTCAGAGAATAATTACCGGTACGTCCTGTCCTGTAATAAGGTCCTGTGTCCTGAATGTTCAAGGACAACATTTTGGCACTACCCTCCTATGTTTTTACACTTCAGTTAATGCATAGATGATAATGTTTACAGAATTAAATGTGACATTGCAGTTATTTTCCTCATTTTTTGTAATGCCTTTGAATAATATGGGGTACATGAATCGCAATATATCGCAGAATCGAATCGCAATACTTGCTGTATCGCAAAATGTTAAGAATCGCAATAATATTGAATCGTGGCACAAATATTGCAATACTATCAAATCGTCACATTTTTGCCAATTCCCACCCCTGAAGAGTAGAGGCTCCGACAGACCCTTAACGAATCCTACTGTGACACTTCATTCCCCTGGGGGTCCTGCAATCATCAGGGTTGCGGCGGGTACCAGCTGGACATCCCTGTGGAGCAGTGGAGGCTGGTGAACCTTAGTTGAGGATAATGGGATATATTAATGTCTAGACTGGAGTAAATGGAATGGAGTTAAACACATTAGACCCAGTGTTACTGGAGATACTATTCCAGTTCATCTATATTAACCATTACAATGAGCCCATTCTCCACGTTTCCCCAGCTTCCTCTGGCGTGGACATAAGTCAACGGGAGGGTGCTAGCGTAGGGGTGTCCCATGGGGAGGGATGTAGGTTTCACCAATGTGACATGCTCCCAGTGTCTAGGGTGGCCAAGGTGGGTCATCCTTGTAACTTCGGGTGAGCAGTCTGTGGGGCCGTGCTCACCTTGTCATGAATAAGGCAGCCCACTCGCCACGCCTTAGGAGTAAGGGAAACATGTCCTTGGTCGGTGGGCATGGGTTCGTCCCGTGGTGGGGTAGGCGGGGGTCGTTGTTCCCTCCTCCAGGGTCCGGGGGTCTCAGTGGTTCGGAGCCTGTTTGCTTTCCATGTCTGGTGTGGCAGTCCTCCTCCAGAGCGAGGGCGGTTAAACCAGCTCCCAGGCGTGGCCGGGGTCCCCTGCCCCACCACTTGCCATTCCTCAGAGGGCAAACTACAAACAAGCCAGTCCATGGCAACACGGCTGACCATCTCAGGCGGTGGAGTTGGGCCATCTGGGTTCGGACAGGCATCCCAGGGATGTATTTCCACTTGTGGAATTGTCTCCCTGCAGTGGCCAGCATTCATTCCAGGTGGGCGAGTATCTCCTTCTTTAACCGATGGTAAGCGCGTAATACGCTTGTTGGACCTCCTCTGTGAGGCACCAAGTCCTTGACTTTACACCCCTCTCGCTCGGCCACCAGTTCGAATGTGTGCAGGTAAGCTTCGATGTTGTTGTTGTGAAGAGTTACTTTTGTGAGGAGCTGTGTGGCCAAAGTCCGAAGTTCTTCTGGGTGGATTGGGTGCCCGGCTGCCGGGAGTTTATCTTCCAAGTGGGCCAGACGAGCATTCACAGTTTGCAGGGTGAAAGTCAGCTGATCACCCAACTGCTGTTGCCACGCAGCCACGTGTAATAGCTGTCGGAATGCCTCGTCCATTTGTTGTATATGGCTTCCATTACCGCGGTGTCCCTACGAACCGATTAGACTGTACCAACACAGAAAAAAATATCCAGATGAGGTGGGTATAAATGCAACTTTGAGTAACTAGTCTGGTCTTTTTGTTAATTGTCAGCTCTGTCCACATCCTCCACCAGTGTAGCGGTAAATGAGCAGAGACCAGACATGGGCATTAGTGTCAATTCTGTCTAGGAGAGTTTAATAGTGTGAAAACAGAAAACAAACCACTTTACGGTTACACTACTCAATTCTAAATACGAATCAGCCTTCTGGCTCCTTTAAGTCCTGTCACTTTTCCTCAGCAGTAGGTTTCAAACTTTAAGGTAGAGAGGTCTTCTTTCATGTCTCTTTAATCCTCGGCCGTGTCTGTGTACCGGAAAAATAGGAGAAAGATACAACATGTAGTTTAAGCGTAATTTGATATCGCTCATCTGCCCTGTGTTGTCTGAGTGGCTCTCATAAGAACAGTATCTGGTCAGTGTTGTGTTAGAAAACAAATCACATAACAGGTTAATTACTTTTGGAGGCTGGCTCAATTTATCATAAAAACTAAAATAAATTACAGATTATTTTACAGTAATAACCTGAACAAAGAAATGGCACATTTGTTTTTGTGAAATGGTTGATCGCAAGTAGGAGTCAGTCAGAGATCAGACAGGAATGCAGAGCTTTCCAACTTTCACAGCTGAAGGGGAAAACCTAAAATATATCTATAATGTGTCTATATTATACCTTAATTGCTTGACGGAGGCCTAATTATTTTACTATCTCGCTCATCAGGCAGCTCGCTCAGAAGAGCAGGGTCGAGGTAGCGCGGAAGTATACGCAAGTAGCTATATATACCTGTCCCGCTATGCGAGAGATACTGTACGTTTGTGAAGTGAGTATTTGTGTGAAAACAAATGGTCTTTCACATTGAAAACTCATAAATAGGGATGAGGAGCACCTGTGTCACTGAGACCTTTCCTGGTGTGTTGTAGATTGGCGGTACTGTTTCTGGATAGTTCTCAGTCCTTCTGTGGTGTACACAGTCAGCCGGAGCTGCTCTCCAAGGTGCTGAGGATTTGGGGCAGCTCACTTGGAGGATTTGAGAATGAGACGCTGATTGCTCTACCTCTGTGCCAGACGACATATTGTACACTACAACAGGGTTTCACAACTGGTGGGCCGCGGCCCACTAGTGGGCCTAGGAGCGTTATCTGTCAGGCCAACTAGGCAGAGGTAGACTACCCACAAATACATTTTTATTTATATTTTAATTGACAAATCTTGTTATTTTCTAATTATATAATTGTTCTTATGAATTTATTTGATCAAAAACACTCAAGTCAAGTCAAGATGCATTATCTAAAAGCTAATTTATGTTTAAATGTCGCAACACCAATCACGTCACAACCAGTGACGGCACAACCCTCAGACTGACAGCATGAAGGTCTGGACTCAAAGTGATATTGGAAATATGTAATACCTCTTGTGGTACTGAACAATAAAAAAAGTTCTAGACTCGATCACAGTGTGAAGTATGCACATTTCTGATTATGCATATTGTGTTGTTAATTCTGACCGCATGGTGCTTACCAGTGCGCTGTTTTACACATTTTTCTCACATTGCCATTGTCCACATCATGAGCGCAGTTTCCTGCATTAGGCTACTTTAATCCTTATAATACTAATACTTATAATCAATAAGTTTGTTATTTAAGTGTGAAGTATGCATACATATGTAATGTGTTGTGTATGCTGAGCACTTGGTGCTGTCCAGTGCTGAAGTCTTTGCATGTAAAAGGTTTTGGTCATTGTAAAAATTAAAATAAAAACACACAGGTTGTCTTACCTTACACCTCTTTGCTAAACGAATATAAATCTGTTATTGTTACAGGAATAAATGGTTACTGAGTAAACCCGCTAAGTCTTTTTTATTTAAGGACAGTTTTCATCTATATAGCTGACTTGACCTAGTCTGCTACAGTGGCATAAAAGTTTAGCAGCAGAGTATATGATGTACATTAACACACCCTAACACACCCTAACATACATACTGTATACTACAAAACTTTAACACATCCTAACACACCCTAACATACATACAGTACACTACAACACCAATCACTGACACACCATAACACAATGAAAACTACAACGCCTGAACACATTTTACATTTTAGTCATTTAGCAGACACTCTTATCCAGAGCAACTTACTACAGTGAATACAGGGACATCCCCCTCAAACAACTTAAGATAAAGTGCCTTGCTCAAAGATTACTAACTAGCAAACTTCCGACTACAAGTTATAGGCTACTCTCTAACCACTGAGCCATCTGACACATTAACACCCAGTACATACTGAACACAAAAACAACTAAACCACACCCTAACAACCATACTGAACACTACAATGCCTAACACTAACATATACTGAATACCACAACAGACTAACATACAGTGGAACACCTTAACACACTCAAAAAAAAGGTTCTCCAGGGCTGAGGTAAAGTTAAATGGCACTTCATGTTTATTTGTGAGCCACAACAGAGAAAAGAAAAAGAAAATAACATTCTGTCTGGGTAGATGGAGCCATTGGTCTCTCTCTGCGTACATCTTTGTGTTTCTGAGTGAACGGTTCAATGCTTTTTGATAATAAAAAACACAGGGAAAAAAATCATTTTCTCCAGGCGATGCTCTGCTTACACTGACCTCCACACAAACAGCAATGCTGAACAAAAAGCTGGGAATTTACAACTCTTATCTTTTGACTGAGCATTTCTTATGACTAAAGCTGCATCATTTTGCCAATTCTTCTCTGTTTCTTCTAAGAAAAAGGGGCTATTCTGTTCTATTCACCCAGAGGATGTGGAGGAGAGAGGTGAGGGAAGAGGAATTGAGGGCAGGAACTGAGTAATGCATTAACAGTCTGTAAATTATCTGAGATGGGGGAGAAGAGAAACAGTAAAGCTATCAGCAGTGTATTTTGTTTTCTGATAGTCATCTTTAGTCACTCAACATTAACCCCAAAGAATAGGGTAGGGCGGGAAAAACAAACACAACTCAACTAACAAATATGAACACACGCAAACAACTGCAAGATAACTCTAGATGAGTCAAGATAATCAGATATTACACACAATAGCACCTATTACACACAATCACTTTGGTCACGACTCTGAAGAAACACTCATCTCGCTTTCTCCCCTT
Organism: Umbra pygmaea; assembly: GCA_016801145.1. Classification (NCBI taxonomy): domain Eukaryota; kingdom Metazoa; phylum Chordata; class Actinopteri; order Esociformes; family Umbridae; genus Umbra; species Umbra pygmaea. The sequence continues at coordinate 12,766 of JACXGM010014698.1, read as the reverse complement.
CTGTATCTCTCTCTCTTTCAGCTCCATCTCGGGTATCTCTCAGGGGAGAGACAATAGAATAACGAAGGAAATGAAGGGTGACAGAACGGGGTGAGTCAGGAGAGCAGAGGGCTGAAAGGGGTGAAAAACCGCAGATGGGGAGAGCAGAGGGAGGGGTAAGGATGAGGAGGTGTTGAAAGATGCTCTGCTTGGATGATAGAATGAGGGAGTCCCAACGCGAGTAGAGGAAAAGGGAGGAGATGGAGGAGAGAGGGAAGGAGTGGGGTCAGGGGTCAGGGGCGACGCTGTGATGGTATCAAAGCCACAGGAGCAGCGAGGGAAAGCTGTTAGTGGGAGCGCGCCGAGCCTTAATCGATTGTGAACAGTGGTGGAGAGCACAGCCAATCACAGGGGCTCTCATAGACTTCTCTGGGTTAGAGCACTTACACGCTGTCTGCTGCCCAATCACGGAAAGCAGAAAAGGCGCGAGACAGAGGCAGAAAAAAAGCTAAAAAATTGAGTGAAATTGAAAGTGGACAGAGAGGGGGAGTAGGAGAAGATTCAGGCTCGCTATTATATTTGAGTGACCTTGACTTGAGAAGACGGGATTCTTCACTCAGACACAAAACACGATACAAGCGGCCAGGCTAACAGTCAGACAGACAGACAGCACTCAAAATACAGCTGCCGTGCTATGCCGTCACAAGTCCCCACCTGGCGGGTGTCATTTACATTCCTCTTTCACTTTGAAAACCTAAATATAGAGGAGGTTCTTCCTGACGGAGTAACGTTGTGCTGCGACACAGAGGAGAAATCCCATTAGTCTTGCTTGACTGGGTTCACCTGTTAGAACCATCACAGTGTAATTATGAGCGGGAAAGAAAAGATTGGGTGCTAGATTAAGACATCAGGCTCCGGGTTGATATTAGGAGAGAAGGCAAAAGGAGAGAGAGAACTCCATTAAGTGAGATAAGAGAGTAGAATATCTTGCACTGGCAATACGATATTCTTGTCAGCTGAGAGAGGGTGTAGATGTCATCAAGTAATACAGTGTCTTGGTTACTGTCACACACTTAAAAGAACATGGCTTGACAAAAAGAAATATAGCCACAGCCAGCGCACCATGAAGCTCAACCGGACACGCCGGTTGCTTGATGATAATTCAAGGTACAGACCTTCCTCTTTGGTAAAGTATTCAGGGTGTGTTGTCATGGAATGCTCTGCTACACTGCTCTTTCCAGAAGGTTCTGAAGTGCTGTTAAAAAAAGGGGCCTAATCACAGTTTCACAGTGTGAGTGGTTCTGGTCAAGGGCAGGTGGTCAATAAGCCGAACTGCTCCTTTAAACAGTTGTTGGTTGTCTAGGAAACAGGTGCTGAAATCAGGGATTTGTATGGTGGCTAGGCAGCCAGGGAGTCCAGCATTTAGCTATAGACCGTTAGAACAACCGCAAGGAGACAGAATGCCACTGTTACAAACGAGAAACAAAATAACGCTCCAGAAGAACCAGTCCAGCACTCATAACTAAATTAAACATTAATTAAGATGGCTATGGTCCCCATAGTGAATAAAATTAAATGTTTCAGTCATGTTCTTCCCCCAACCTATGTGAATTTAAAAGTACATTTAATATCATATCAACACTGGAATTATGAGGATAACAGTTCTGGGCCAGTTTAACTTGTGAATATTCTTTTTCTGAGATCTTGTTGTGGTCATTAACTGGAGCTGGGAACTACCTACCATAGAAAGATCTAGCCTCTTATGAATACGACACAATTCATGGCAAAGTAGTGTAAAAAATAGCTGCAGTATTTTATCTCCGCTGTCAAATCTCACTTAGGGCCCCTTTAAACATAGGGCAGGCCCTGTATGATTCGGCACCTGCTAATGGTTGTAAAAAACATTTCCTTAGGTCTACAATCTGTTACAGGGGAACTCATTCCTGGAGGCATTCCATTTAAACTGGCATCCAATTGGTACCTTTCAACATGCTGTCAAAGCTAACATTTCACAGTATTCATTGTATTAGCCACAGCAGAGAAGGCTCAAAAACCATATCTGAGTTCTAAATATATGTCCTCTATAACTTCCTACAATGTTGATATGTGGGCATGAAGTGTCTCCATATGATAACATATTGATGCATTGTGGGCTTTATATGAAAAATGATATGGCTAATATATCACAGGCATGACTGGCAACTAAAATGGCTTGGAAGAATTGTGTGGGCCTCACCCATGCAGCCATGATCAGACAGAATATCTACCTGCAGGAAAAATCAGGTTCACCTGGTTTTCATTGACTACTACTGCCCCCTTGTGAGCAAATGGGAGCAGACTGAGACATGAACATAGTGCTAGTATGTTCATCTTCAAGGAAGTGTATGAACGGAAAATAAATGCATAATGGAGAATAAATGGAAAGATCACTTCTTTCAAAATTGATATGTTGGCAGAGAAGTATTTGGATGTTTAAAATGTATACAAATATCCTAGCACCAATTGTCTGCTGCAAGCTTCAATGGAATAGTAATAAAAGAACATTTTCAACAGAGCAACATTACATAAAATGTTTTTACATCACCCTCGGGGCCGTGATACACCTTGAGCATCCACGCACTGTGAAAGCTCCTCTCCTATTCATTTTCAATGAGAGGTAAAGTCCAGGGCGTCTTGCGTGCTGCTATCAAATGGCCCTCAGTATATACAAATGTGGTGGATAAAATTTACAAGGCTGCTCAACCAGAAGGAATTTTGTTTCTGTGTATGTTATCAACAGTTGTTCTACTTGGGAGAGGCTGTTGTTACCAGAGAGTTCCATGTTCATGTCAGCACTTCTAAAAACTTCTATGCTCCCTGTTTAACAACCCCCCCCACATACACTCTTCTCTCCTGCACCCGTCTTCATCACTCTCAGCCAACCCACAGGTCAGTTATCATTAGAACACATATTAACATTGATTCCAATCCTTACAGACTGTCTTTTCCCTGCTCTCCCTCCGACACACACTCACATACTGGGTCTTCCATTTCCCAGGAAGCCACAGTAGATTAATTGAGTACTGATGCTGTGTGGAGAGATGCAGATACACTGGGACAGATCAGATCCTTGCAACTTTCCAAAGTGGTGTGTGGTGTGGACGGCTTGCTCGCCGTAGCGCTGGTGTTGCTGAACTGTGAAGGGGAGATAGCCCGTGGGCATGACTCTGACGGGGACCTTTCAAATCCAATCGCGTCGCCGTGGTCCCCGTCCCGGCTCGGCCTCGCTATCAGAGCAGATAACGTGCTCTAGTAAAGGTTACAATGTAAGCATGACATTTCTGTTGAGACCGAACAACATTCTTGTGATTCCTGGACTAATACGGAATGTAAATAAGGATGTGTATTCATGTGTATTATGTGTGGGAATGTGTATTTGCGCGTGTGCACGTGTATTACTATATAAGTAAGATCAAAATGTCCTCAGAAGTATAGTAACTCATATTTTGTCTTTTATAAATTATTTTGATTAGGCTTGGGTTATTAAAATGAAATATGTAACACACCAAAAACACTGCAACAAATGAAAAGGACAACAATGAGTCAAACAAGGCTTCTGTACTAGAACTCTGACTACCTGAAACACACATTGACACTAACAATTAACAATCTATTCTGTGAATATGATGCAATGTTTTCTGTGGGTGGACAGAAAATATAAAACCGAATCAGTGGGTGATCCCGACAGAAGAACCAGAATATATGGAGTAGCTACCATCAACAGTAGAGGGGGCGGAGCCCCAGGTACCCGCTCTGCAGGTGGAGCCTCAGGAGCCAGTGTGGTAGGAGGAAACCCTGGCTCCGGCATGGGAGGTGGAGCTCCTGGCTCTGGCGTGGGGGGCATAGCTGCTGACTCTGCCATGGGAAGACGGAGTCACTGGGGCAGGCTGGAAGCCCAGGCAGGCAGGACCAACAGCAGTGTGGGGAACCTGGTTGAGGGATGAACTAGGAGAGGGGCTGCTCACTTGACCACCGAGGCTTGGCCTGTGGCCATGGGGCCAGGAGAGGCTGCATCAGTGATGATTCAGTCTTTACTTCCGAGCGCGGCAGTGGCTGTGTCGGTCTGGTCAGAGGCTGCAGATCCAGCAAATAATCAGTGTCCAGAGATGTCACAAGTGGAGTACAGGCCTGGGCAAACACTGGCATAAGTTGCTGCAGACAGGGTAGCTGGGGCTGCAGTGGCCGCAGCAGTGACTGGCCAGTCTGCAGGGGCAGGTCCAGGTGTGACGCTAGCTAGTTTAGCTCCCTTGCTAGCAGGAATGGAAACTTGGGGGTTGCTAGCTGGGCTGCCTAGCTGGGTGGACAGCTGGCTGAGGAGGAGCCACTAGCCTGCTAAGCTGCCTAGCTAGCGGGACTGGGGGTTGAGGGATGGACCGATAGTTACCCTGCCTGACTAGTGGGACTGGTGGTGAGGGAGCCACTAGCTGGCTAGGCTGCCAAGCTAATAGGATTGGTGGTGAAGGAGACACGAGCCAGCTAGGCTACCTAGCAAATGGGACTAAAGGTGAGGGAGCCACTAGCCGACTAGGCTGCCTAGCTAAAGGGACCGATTGTGGATACGGCGCTAGCCGAATAGGATACCTAAAGCCAACAGGGACTGGAGGTAGAGGAACTGCTAGCTAGCACCACCTAACTAACAAGACTGGTGGTGGAGACGCCGCTAGCAGGCTAGGGTACCTAGCTAGAAGGTACTGTCATTTACTTCCTTATTGTCTTCATCTTCATCCTCTGAGGAATACAGGTCCAAGTCCTCCTGAAGATATGTCTCCTCTATTCCAGCCCAGACCCATTGCTCCTCCCAGTCCTCATCACTCTCATCATCGTCTTCCCCCAATGACCAGAGGCCTGGGTCCACATCGACCTCCCAGTCGTGGCAGCCTGCCCATAACGTGAGCCAACCGCATTCCCCACACAGCTCACACACGCGCCCCCCCTCCCCAAATACCAGTTCTAAAACTGGGGAAATTGACCCATTTCCCTGCCACTTATGGGTGCAGGGTATCCAAAGTAGTCTTGAAAGTGTGCGTATTCTTCCTCCATTGTCTTTATTTGGCCTGGATTGTAACTTTGGGAGAGAGTTGGTATGATGTTATCGACCGTTCTGGGCACACATAATACTCTTCGCACTGTAGAGAAACTGGACATAAAAAGGATACTGTTTCACTACAGTGTCTGTCACCCGTCTTCTCTTCATTTCCTTCCTTTTTTTGAAGTTTAAAAATTATAAAATTTCATATACACCAAAAACCCTGAAACAAATTAAAAGGACTACGATGTGTCAAACACGGCTCATGTACTTTAACTCTGACTACCTGAAACGCATGGACAATAACAAAGAACAACAGGGAATTGAAGCACAAACAGGAACTAAATATACTTGATGATGAATGATTGAGACCTGGTGTGCGTGGCTGCTTGTGAACACAGAACATTTATTGGGTGACTTAGGCTCCACAGAGGGGGGAGACTGTTACAAAGAGAGAGAAAGAGAGAGAGAGAGACAGAGACAGAGAGAGAGAAAGACAGAGACAGAGAGACAGAATGGCAGAGAAAGAGGGTTTCCATTTTTTCCAGGACTAATAAAACATGCTCAGTCTACAAAGCCCCAAGAAGATATTAAAACCTAAGGAATCGGTTCCCAAAATATTAATTTTGACTTAAACATCATCGGCCAAAGGGCCATCGAGAATGTCGCCGGGCAGTGCGGGGGCAACATCACCATGTGTGCAGCCATTAGTGGTCAGGGGGTCCTCCATCACCATGCCACCCTGGGTCCCTACAACACTGCACACATACTGACATTTCTGCATGCACTACATGCCGCGGTCACATAGGATTGACCAGGGCAGCCCATGTTCGTTGTCATCTGGGATAATGTCAGTTTCCACCGGGGTGCTCTGGTCCGGGACTAATTCGCCAACCATGACCATTTCATGGTGCTGTACCTGCCCCCTTATTTCCCGGTCCTCAACCTGATAGGGGAATTATTTTCGGCATGGCGGTGGAAGGTCTAAACATGCACGCGTGCCGCTCCTGCCAGCAATGGAGGAGGCATGCGGAGACATCGAGGTGGGCTCGATCCTCAGGTGGATACGCCACGCCCAGCGATATTTTCCCATTGCCTGGCAAGGGAGAACATCGCCTGTGATGTGGACGAGGTGACGTGGCCTGACCCCAATCGACGTAGTGATCCCTGACTTGTAATGGGAGTTGTTTTACTACCTGTACAATGTATCACTGAGGCTTGGTTTCGGGAATAAAAACGGTTTAAAAACTACAAATGACAGAAGTGTCTTGAGTAAAGTTGACCAGTGTGTTGTGTCTGTTTGACTGTTTATTGTTCATGTGCATGTGTGTTAACTATTGATCTTAAGAGGGCCTTTTGAAGTCAGAGTATTAAGTTTTGATTGCAGAATGGCAGTTTTGATTGCAGAATGGCAGTTTTGACATGGCAGTTCAATGTTAATCTTCAAGTGTTGTGTAAAGCATTCTTGTGTGTTGAGTTTTGACACAATGAGCCAAATTATGCATTTTGTGTGTTAGCAATTGGAAAAAAATGTAAACATCTGATATTCCGATATATTGGCCGATATATATAAAAAAATCCAGAAACAAGTAACAAAACATAAACAGATTTCCCTAACATAAGTTCTTTGTAGTTATTTATGAGTCCTCACTAAAATAATATGACAATGCAGTTTAAAAATAAACGTGTTTGTTTTATTGTCACAACAGAACAGAGGAACGTCAAAATATATTAAAGTTCAGCTAAATAAATTGTATAAAAATACAAACTGAAGATTAGAAACTTAAAAGTGCTTTGAACAAAACTTAATAGCTTCATAAATATAACTTTAAACAACACTGGAAAAAATATTTTCTGTTACGTTCGATAAGTTCTGATAAATAACACAACAGCAAAATAGAAACTATATACAGTATATGAGGTAGTTTACTGAATCAGTCAGTCCTCAATAGCCGCAGTTCAGCAGAGGCATTTCTTTAAATATTCTTTTATCAGGCATTATAATTGCCGATACCAATAGTTTGGAAAAATGCCTAATATCGTCTGATAATATCGACTCGCCGATATATTGGTTGGGCTCTCGTGTAATGAGAAACCTTCAAGTGACCATCACCCACCTTCCTTGGTCCTCCACTGGAGCTTCAGCCAGGTAGGCTATAGTAATTGTAGGCCACAGTTTCTTACTTCTTTTCTTACCTCTTTATCTTGTTATCTCACATTTTGACCTGAACTGTGTTGGACATAATAACTGCTATAAGGTAGAAACTGGTGAACACCCAAAATCATGTTCATATAATGTTCATGTTCATAAAATAATGTAGTTATATTGTAGGCTAATAATCAAAGAAATTACATTGCACATAATGTCTGTGACATGGCTCAATATAGTCAAAGTAACGTTGGGTTTGACGTAGGTTTGACTCTGTTTATACTAGGCTAATGATGTATAGACATACGGTACACAGGAAAAGATGTTAGCATAGCCATATAATTTATTTCTGTTTGGAACGTGTCAACTTTTATTAGGCAAATGAAGCAATGGAAGAAGGGAGCAGCAAAGACATGGGTGAGGCAGGTGGAATAACAGGGTCACTTAGAAGACATTAAAACAGTGAAAGTGGGAGAAAGTTTTACAATATTGTTTGAGGCAAGTTGTGGCTATAATTCTATATAGCTACTGTAAGTGTTTAGCAAGTAATAGTTAGATGAATAATGTGTCCATCCTGTTCAGAAAGTACGTACAGTCGCACATTTTCTGTTTATCCAATAAACCTAATTTCACTACTGAAATATTACTGTGTCCTTCAGTTATTTGATAGATCAAAATGAAATTGGTCATCCAAACACCCAATTATTTATTTACATAAAAATTTACATAAATGTACATAAGTTGATACCAACTAGCTTATCATGACCAAAAACTTGCATCAGCTCATACTTTTAGCGGCAGGCAGGAGCATCGATTGGATGGTAAAAAAGTGTCCCTACCCATGTTGAAATTATACCTACGCCCATGCTGGAGAGTCATGTCAGGATGAGCCTTCAGGAAGGATACCACATGAGGGAGGAGGATGTATTCCCTCTAATGCACACCATTGTGATTCCCTGTAATGACAACAAGCTCCGTCCGATGATGCTGTGACACACCGCCCCAGACCATGACTGACCCTCCACCTCCAAATCGATCCCACTCCAGAGTACAGACTTCAGTGTAACGCTCATTCCTTCAGTGATACATGCAGGTCTGACCATCATCCCTGTTGAGACAAAACTGTGAATAAGTGAAGAACAGTTTTTGCCTATACAATGCATTGTTACCGATTGTTACACAACAACCACACCCTAAAATGTATAATTTACCAAAGGACCGTCATGTGCTAATTGACAAACATTGTGGAAGACACATTGTATTCCTGTTAAAATTGTAAAATAAACACTGCATAATGTAGGGAATCATATCATGTAAATTGCATCCCATCTAAAAAATAGATTTTTTTGCTTTTCTAAGCTGGTCACAGGATAAGAAAACTGGCATGAAATTCTACAAATAGCCTGTATGAATAATTGTTTAAAGTCTACGCATTAGAGTAAGTTTTAGGTTAACATTAGGAACAAATGTTAGGTTAGTTCAATTCAGTGTTAGATGGTAAGAATGAGGTTGTAATTTGTCTGGTCTTCCCCAGGATAGAAAACAAATGTGTGTGTCTGTGTGTAATTCCATAGAAAACATCCAAACAGCTGTGCTCCTGGCTATTACACACAAATCTTTTTTGGCTCATTTAAGTTTGTAGGGGCTTTACGTTAATTAAAAAGTGCAACGCAAGCTGAATCTTCAAGAATGAAATCTGAAAGATAATATGACTGACAATATTTTACTCATACTAATTTCTCTCTCTCTCTCACTCCCCCAGCTGTAGATTGAGATGCATTAACTATTTGAATAATGACATTCCCAGGGTATGCAATTTTACAGACTTTAGTTCATTTGAAATCCGTGTATCGCTCCAAGACTTTCCAACACACAGGATCAATATTGCTCTTGCTGCTGGTAAGCAATTATTTGGCACGTTTGTATTGAACGAGGATTTAGAAAATATTTATTTTATATTTTATGGTTCCCCACTCCAAATGTCTATAATCCAAGAGAATTTGCAATTCACAGTTTGGTTTTCAATAAAAAGTAATTGCAGATTTTTGCAAATTTAAAGATGCATTCTGGGATTTTCGGCTCCTGGTTGCAAAAGAGGCATTTTTAAGTCAAGATGTGCCTGAGAAATTGTGTATTATGTCATATATTTCCAGATGTATGCCTCATGTGAGAATTGTTAATATTTTCATTTGCTGTTCGGAGACTGTTTAAAAAACTAACAAAGAATGCTTGGCGATGGCAGCCATCTTACAGTCATTTACATATGGGCTGTAGGCGTAAAATTTTATGCAATGAGTGGTGTTTTAAAAGGTCTGTCACTCCAGGTTGATGATAAGATATCCACTCTATATTCTTCCTACTTTGTGACAAATTACAAGCCGTTATTCATATTCTTTGTCGGCTCCCATCTAGAATCAAATCAGCATTTCCCCATGGTGAGGTGACCAAGTCAGTCCGCTGCTCCATTCTGCTGCCACCGGGAGCCTCTTCACTTAACAAAAGCTTTTCTCTTCTAAGATCCACTTCATTACCCCGACTAATATGGAGAAAAATGTTTATTCAAATGAGCTTAGATCAAAATGCAGTAAAACGAAAATGCTCAAATGGATTATCTGCTTCCAAAAAAAATCACATTTAAATTAATTACAAAATAAATGACTGATCTGAAAAAGTGCACGTTTTTCTATTTGACTGAAAGGCTATTGGGTTAAACGAATGCTTAAAGTGGAGTTATTATCTTTGTTATTTATATACTTCTATATTGCCCACCTAGTGACATCGGTTTGTGTCCATGGAAACAGTGTAATTACATTTTATCCAGAGCAACATTATAATGACACCTTTTGTAAGTGATTGATTGTTGGTTGCTAGGAATAGATGGAACATTGTGATAACTTGATTGGCTTCTGCTAAGAGAAAATACTTTCTATTAGCGATTGACTGACCACTGAATTGTCCATTTAAATGACTAGCAGCTTATTATGTGACTTTAGTTGGAGCCACCTGTGTATGTTGTATTCACTAAGCCATAATGTTGTCTGGCAGGGTGGAGGGGTTTGAATAGAGCTGCTCATCGGAGGACAAGTCACATGAGACCATCTGTCAGGTCACCTCTCATCACAACATACTGCAGAGACAGCATCTCCTCAACACACACACCATCATACACACACAGGCAGACACACAAACAAATCCATGTGCACAAACCCACATGCATCCAATCCCTGAGACAGATTTTCCAAGGGCATTCATTTATCTTACATGAAGATAACAAAAAAAGAATGAATATCTTGATGTGGTGCATTGAGCTGGCGGGTTGATAATACGACACACAGACAGATTCTGTCTGACTCTCAGATTCTCTTTCAGAAATGGCTATTTAGTGAGCAATTAGAGCACTGTCTCAGAGAAAAAAAATGTTCCAAACCTGTCTCTTCTTACCTTTCCCTCTCGGTGTGCCAATGTCATTTACTTATATTTCACATATATACTGTATAATGATTCTAAGAATATTTGGTGTAATAATCTCCACAAACAACTCAGCCTTTATCAAATGCAGCTCTTATGGCCTCTGCGTGTAGGAACTGGACTAGAGCAGCATGTCGTAGGCTAATTCCTCCCCACACAGATACATTTAGCATACTGTGCGAATACAGTCCCATTCTGGATGACATTTACACAGATCGCTGGAGCCAGTGCACTCGTTGTGATTCCCCCTTCCCTCCTGTGGTGGAAGTGTACTATCATTGAACTGAACCAGGAGCGTAGCTCACTGATATAAGGGACAACACATCTCTGAGGAGACACAGAGGAATTACATAGCTCTGTGAAGCCTGTTCAGAGACTTGACTCTATTGAAGGACACGGACGGAGAGCGTGACAAACGGCTTATTACAACGAGAGCCGCCAAGACCATCTCTAGTCCAAGCAGCGGGGGATCAGGGAGCTGGGGGAGGCGTGACAGCAGAGGGGTAACGGAGTGAAACGCCAAAATGAAGAAACGTGGTGATGAGAGGATAGAGATTGAGCGCTGTGGCCTGGCTCACTGAAACTGCCTGACAGGGGTTAGTGGAAATTAGAGGGCTACTTGTTTGGGAATTTGAGTTTCTAGCAGGAACCAGATAAACGTCCAAATCTACCTGAAGTCTACAGGTCAGCTGTATGTAGTCTGGGGCGTAAAAAAGTTACTGCCCCAAGCTAAATGAACAGCTATTACAACTGTTATACATTTACTTGTTTTGTCATCTTTTAGAGTAATAACACAATAAAATAAAGTTGTAATCCAAATGATTCAACCCTCATTGCAAATCAGGTCAAAATGTACAGATTTTCAGGTGTTTGCAATGAGCAAATCAAACAAAAGCTATTCAAATAGCTCAATACAATGAATGCTTCAAGTGGTTTCCCCAAATTCATATGCAACTGATAATTACTTCTCCAGTCTCAGATTTATTCAACCTCCAGAATAGAATCCCTAAACAGCACAAATATGCAAACAGGTGTTGTCTCAAGCACACCTGATGCAACTTATCAAGGGCGTCATTAGTTGCACCAGGTGTCCTTGCGCTGGAACACATGAAATACCTGAGCGGGTTAGGGGTTTGTCATAAAAAGTGTCATATTTGACTCTATGTTAGAAACATGGCTAAGACAAAAGAATGGTCCAAAAAGTTAGGAGAAGAGATCATCGCCATTCACAACAAGGAGGCACTGATTGTTCCAAGAGACATCGTTGGAAACATAGTTTACAAGCTCAAAGTTAAGGAAACAGTGGTTACACACTACCTGGATGGGCCAGAAAAAAAAGCTATCAATGGCTGCAACCAGATTTCTGAGAGGGCAGGTTGTGAAAAACCCTTGAGTGACTGTAAAAGACCTGCAGCAAGACATGGTGGCAACAAGCAATGTGGTTTCAATGAGCACAGTAAGGCGTGTACTAAATGTAGAAGGTTGCTAGTGGTGCAACGGATCGTCATTGATCCGTGATCCGTTCGGATCAATATCTTCGGTTCGGGACACACGTGATCCGCGGATTGATTACTGAAATAAAAAAGTTTTGCGCATGTTCAGTCCGCTCACAGCATGGTCATGGCGAGCGGAGGAACGAAGGAGCTTAGACGTCCCGTGTCATTTAAATCCCCTGTATGGGAGAATTTTGGCTTCCTTGTTAAATATAATGAAGGAAAGAGGTTAGTGGATAAAACCGTGACAGTGTGTAGTCACTGTGGCACAAGAAAGCGATATGACAGTGGAAACACATCAAGCATGGCCACGCATTTGAAGCGACATCACCCCGGTGTTTCACTGACGGGAGTGAAAACGAAAGCTGCAAACAACCGCTTATCACCGTGGCATTTAAGCATTTAATCAGGTAGGGCTAAAGCCATCACTAACGCTATCGGTGTGTTTATAGGTGCAGACATGAGGCCATATTCGGTTGTGCAAAAGGAGGACTTTAAACATGCTGAAAGTGTTTGAGCCACGTTACGACATCCCATCGCATACGGGACATAGCCTACTAAAAGGCTTAATGTGAAAAAACTTAACGTGGTTTTAATGTACCTAAACAATGG